>JANIJG010010053.1:69543-110090 GCA_024611175.1 Megaceryle torquata | reverse complement strand
TTTATTAAATTTATTAAAATACTCTTAGGCCAGGAACATGTGAATTTCCACAGGTATCTCAAGGAGTTAAATTACAAAAGATGCATCCTTGTGATGCAATTTTTCATTTATGCACAAGTCCCCTGAGGTAGGTTTTCACCCTAAAATTTTCCCTCACATGACAGCTCAACTCATGTAGCTACTGCTGAAGTGCTTCAGATAAACATGCATAGCAGTTAAAAAACCTTCTTTCCCCCCACATACACACACTTATTTGTGATGTATATTTGTTTTCAACTTTACTGCTATTTTTGATTATGATCATGACCCTGGGAAATGTAAAGGAAGAATAATTTTCTTAGAGGTAGGACCTGTGCTGGTGACTGGAGGCCATTTTCTGCTAACATCTCTCCAAGAATTCAACAGCCTTCCTGTGATGCAACTGCAAAATGGAGCTTAGGGAGGTGTTGCACATGAGGAGGACAAGGAGATAGATGAGATGATGGGATGTCTGTGAAATCCAATTACACTTATATAAAGGCCTGTGTTAGGTTTAGTTGATAAGTTCTTTGAAAGCCTTGGTTAGAGTAATCTTATATTTCAAGATATGAAACATTCTCTCATTTTGCAAACTCTAGGGTCCCTTCTGTTTTGCTTTTCTATCTTGGATTAATTTAATTTTACTGCACAATTTCCCATATCTTTAATATTACCCGCTGTTTGCAGACATTTCCAGTCTTCTGCTCTGTTAAAAATGCGGTGTCTCTTCCTTACGCCATTGTGTCTGCTCTCAGCAGCAGGGGTCAGAAACTCAGCCCACTGTTAAGTTCCTAATATCATACACTGAGTACATGTCCAGTATCATATACATCTCTAGGTGCGTTCTGGTCAAATCAAACATATTCTAGCTTGAAGTAGCCTGGTGCACAATCACATCTGGAATACATAAAGGTACAGACAGCTAAAGGGGTCACTGTGTGGGGCAGCACATGGGGGAATAACAGTATGAATTTGTGGTGCCACAGTTACTTGAGGGTTCCCAAGAGGAAAACAGATTATATGAAAAACATTCTGCATGTTCACATTCCTGTATATGCTGTGGCAACCTCCTCACTTGTTCTCTTCTTCAGGGAAATGCCAACAGATCTCATGCAAAAGGTGAACTGCAAGTTTTCTACAGAATTGTTTGTTGCCACTACTTAGATTAATACAGTTTTCTTTCTCTCTCCCTTCACATCCTTCTCAACTTCTATCAATATGATAGAAGATATTCACAAAGACAATCTTTCAGGGCACATCTCCATGCCAATGTGCTTGTTTCCATATAGTATTGCAGTCTTCTGTCATATCCCAGGTGATTTTCTCATCCTTATTTTCAGATGTAGCCTTTTGAAAGGTGACTGCTTCTCTTGTGGATGTGGCAATGAGTTGAATGCCAGCACATCTGCTCCTAGAGTATGACTTCGGGGAAAGGGCACATCACTTTGTCTCTGTAGCTATTTAGATCTTCCCTATAGCTCATTTTTTTTAAAAAAAGGGGTACATATTAGCACTTCTTTCCATTGTGAAAAGGTTGTCTGATGATTAGTCCAACCCAGTGTAAAGTCTGAGTGTTGACCAGGCCACGACTCCCCCTCTCCTCAGTGGTGATGGAGATACTGTAATTCTCAATGGCATGTGTGCTAGCCCTTTACTTGCAGTTTATGCCCACACTGACATTGGCACAAACTGGCTTCTAGTGCTCTGAAGAGATTCTGCTGGTGGTGGGCAAGGACTTAGGTACTTTATGGAAGTAAGGATTCTTCTCTTACATGGCATCTGCAATGGAATTCCAGGGTCTCTTTTGTGTTTTAATGCCTCAAAACAAGTAGTGCAAGTTCTCAGTGACATCTAGCCCTTTCTGGATGTCAAAACTTGAAGCATTTTCATTGCTTTGACTTAGCAGATCTATTTTATTGAATCCAGTACAAAACTCAGCACAGGAAATGCACCTAAAAGCTGGAAGAAAGCTCAGGCAGTTAGCTGACGTAGAGGTGAGCTAGCTGGACGTGCTCTATCAAGATCTATGCTGAGCAAAATGCAGTGAATGCAGACTGAACACAGCACTCTTAGCTACATTTACTGTATGTGGCCTGACCCTGCAGGTCAAAAAAGAGTGCCGTAAATTTTGTCCAAAACCAAACGGATCTTTACAGTAATGTACAGGGGGTTAGATCTACATTGACAAGGTAGGATAAAATAATATTTGGGTTTCTGAGGCTTAAGAAAATAACATGTATGTCAATTAAACATATGACTTAGAGAATCTCATGTATTTTTAAAGCTCCAATATATGAATTGATGGAAAAGTGAATTCATATATATATTAAATTGATGCTATTTAGCATCAGTTATTCTTTTAGATTTGTTTCTTTGTTTTTAGTCTTCCATTGTATTGCAGTTTGCTTTAAGATACAAACTAACACAAAAGCTGTCTGTCAAGATCAGCTGTAGCAGTCTAAGCAAATTGTAGCAGTCTGACAGTTGATAAAAAGTATAATGTGTACAATGTTTTCCACAGCTATGAAAAATTTATCTACACTTACCGTATCTTCAGGGAACACCAAGGATATTTTAGAATACAGGTGAGTAACTCTCATTTTAACTGTAAAAGATAACAGTAAAGACTAATTTCCCAATGTCTTGATTTAAAAAAATATATATACGTAAACATATTACCTTAGAAAATATTTCCAAATTTGCTTTCCTTTCTACTCAGTTCTTGACTTTTTAATGTTACAGATACTATTACACATGAGATCAGAAGTAGCTACTATCTTTGTAGAATTCCCTTATAACCTAAGTGGATTTGTTGAGCAACTGCTTTCTGATTTGACCATTTCTTTCTGAAAATGTATCATTTTCATTTCAATTTCCTGTTCCTAAATAGCTTTTTCCCATTTGAAAGCTCTGCCATGGCACCCAGTGTCTTGTAGGGATTTGGAATATTGCAATGATCTTTTTGATTTAAAGAGACCTATCCATAATACTGTGTGATTCTGAGGCACCCAAAGTGACCATCTCAGTCAATGCTGCTCATTGCTTGAATAAGGATAAGAGCAGGCTGCATCAATCAAATTCCTAGGCAAGGTGGGAAGACTCTTAAAAAGCTGGCTCACTCCTCTGCTTGTAGTAGGACAGTCAACAGGACTGCCAGCAGTTATGTAGCATTTACATGGAATGAAGAACTCACTCCACAAAGGACACACCAAGCTCTCATATACTGGTAATTTCTTGCTTATCAGTGGTTTAGACTGAGTATGAAAGACGCAATTCCCCATTATGAAGAATGTTTTGTTGTCAAAAAAATACTGTATTTTGGACTATAGTCACTCTACTGGGGTTTGTTGTCATGCCTATCAGCAGGTAACGACTCAAACACATAGTTTTTTCCAAACCAAATTTTCCTCACAAGGTTTTGCCAAGAATGTGAAAGAAGAGTTCTGTTCTTCAAACTTTTAAGTCATATTGTTTTGACTTACTAAAATAGTAGGCTGAAATAATATACTGATGGTGGAGGGGAGATTGCAATTTTTTTAAGTCCAGACTGAGCCATTAACTTTCTGGTGTGGTGGGTTGACCACAACCAGCAGCTTAGCACCCCCACAGCTACTCATACCCTCCTCCCCCTTAGTGGTACAGGATCGGGGGAAGAGAACATGAAGACCACAAATGAGTAAACAGAAAATAGAGTTTAACAGGTGAAGCAAAGTCATTCATGAAAGCAAAGCAAAGAAAGAGTTTAGTCACTACTTCCCATTGGGTGGTAGATGTTTTTACTCACGTCCTGGAAATCAGGTCCTCAACAGGTGTCCCTTCACAGTGTCTTGCACACCCACAGCCTGCTTGCTAGGAGGACAGAGTGCAAAAAAAAGAGACAACCTCAAGTCTGTGTGAGAACCGTTCAGCAAGAGCCAAAACACAGGTGTGTTACCAATACTGCTTTAGTCATAAATTCAAACCACAGCACTATACAGGCTGCTGTGAAGAAAGGTAACTCCATCCCAGACAGACCCAGTACACAGAGGCACTGGCACCCAGTCCATATAGGGCTGAAGGGAAGATAAAGAATGCAAAAAAACCCAAAGAAAATACAGACTTTTTTTTTTTTTAGATAGCGAATGAAGTGAAACCAAAGCCCCATTCGCTTTTAATGACTAGAAATAGGATTTTCACTGTGATTAAAACTTACTGTCACCACCCTGACAACACCAGCATTGCCAGGTCTCTGTACAGATCATCATGGGGCTGTGCCCTTGAAGCAGTCCAGTCCAGCTATATGAACCCACACATTACAAAGCAGTTTGTGAGAACCCTGTTCCTTGGCTCAGAAATGCCATCTTCCGTGTCTGGCTTCAGAGTCTCCATTGCAAGTCACAAAGCTGGACAAATAATAAACTCCTGTTTAGAAGAGAAAGCTGGTCTCAGACACATCCACTGACTCTGCACATGTCCTCTGCTTGACAGTGCTGTTATTTTGTGAAACTTCTGGCTTCTGCTTGTCCCATAATTGTTTAAGTACAACATTTTAAGTGAGAACTTAATGTTTTGCCCTTAAACTTGTTCTCTAAGACCAGAGGGAAGTCTTGTCACTCTTCAACACTCTGCTTCTCTCACTCACACATCTGAGCCAATATTTTAAACTGATGTTCTTTTTTTTTTTTTAAAAAAAAAAAAAAAAAAAAAAAAAGATGAGGGAAGTCACAGTGCTATAACCACACAACCAAACAGGTATCACTAGTGTTTTAGCACAATATTCTGTCACCAAATTCATTTACAAAACAGCTCTTGCTTCATGCTACAAAACAACCTATGCTTCCTTTCATTTAGGGGTCCCTATGTGAAGAGCAGTTGTAAACAAACTTAAACAAAATTATTTTTCTTTCCTTGCAGACCTGTGAAGGTGTTCCAGACAAAATCTTCAAAACATTAAAGGACCTAATATACACTTATGAAAAGCCAGGTCAAGGACTAGTAATAAACCTTCGCTACCCAGTAAATAAATCAAAGGCCTCACAAAGAAACCAAAAACTCAAGTCAGGAGAGGACAGTATTTATGACGGTGAGAAATTTAGCTCTGTATTTCTGTTGCTTGGTTTTTTTAAGATGATTGCATTGACATGTTTTTGGTGAATAGCTGCTACATGGCCTCTGAGACCAGCTCACATGGACAGAAGTTCAACATCTTTCCTTCTGTCTTATGTTCACTGGAAAATGTTGCTGTGTCAAGCAGGCAGGACAGGAATAATAAAATCACAGAATCATAGAATGGTTTGGGTTGGAAGGGACCTTTAAAGGTCATCTAGTCCAACCCCCTGCAGTGCGCAGGGACACCTTCAACTAGGTCAGGTTACTCAGAGTCCCATCCAACCTCACCTTGAATGTTTTGAGGGATGGGGCATCTGCTATCTCTAGGGACAACCTGTGCCAGTTTTTCACCACCCTCATTGTAAAAAACTTCTTCATCCTATCTAGTCTAAATCTGCCCTCTTAGTTTAAAACCTTTGCCCCTTGTCCTGTTGCAACAGGTCTTGCTAAAAAGTCTCTCCCCATGTTTCTTATAGGCCCCCTTTAAGTACTGAAAGGCCACAGTAAGGTCTCCCTGGAGTCTTCTCTCAGGCTGAGCAACCCAAACTCTCTCAGCCTGTCCTCACAGGAGAGGTGTTCCAGCACTCTGACAGTTTTGTGGCCCTCCTCTAGGCTTTTTTCCAATAGCTCCATGTCTTTCTTGGAAGGTGTGAACTCTCCCCACCACTTCATGCACTAAGCTGCATTTTTAGGGGCCAGTGCAGCAACAAACTTTCTGGGAGAAGAAACAGCAAATAGAAAATCCCAGTGCCTCCAACATTACATTATCACTTGTATCGCTAAAGCAGATATGCAACATTTGCTCTAAAAGGGTTTTTTATGCTATTGTGTCTTTGCCACTCCAGGGAGATGGAAAATCTGCAATAGCATGGATACATTTTTAGGAAAAAGCAGGTGTAATACATATTTTATTGTCTGGTCCTGTAACATGAACTTTTCTACAAGATTCATAACATCCTGGTCTGGACTCAAACAGAGAAAAACAAACCCTTTCCTTTCACTATCAAAATGGTGGTGGTTGTCCATAAAAAACTGAGGCTTTTAGAAATATTCAAATTACTTTTTGAATTGTTGCTGTTCAATTTTAAACTAGATTTCACTTATACAGCATTTCAAATTTTGTTCTCAGACTGCTTTATTATCTACTCACAGAGGGAGCTTAGGTTAGTATCATGATGGATATCTTTCTGAAATGCAGGTACCACATAAAATACCAGTGCTTACTAAAGCAAGGCATCACATTTCTCCAGCCTGGTCCCTCATGTTGCATCAGCAGCTGGCTTTGAGGCACGTGCAGGACCGAGTGCTCCAGTGTGTCCAGTGGAACATCTCAGGGGGTTGGGATTGCAGTGCTGGTTGCTAGACATTTTTGAACATGGTTTTCTAGCCTAGGAACAGCTTGTCTGAGGGTGGCTGCTTGAAGAGACCACTAGGTTTCCATAGTGGAGATTGAGTCCCAAGCATTCCATTTTTGCCCTGGCTTCTCAAAAAACATAATAAATCTGAAAAGGTATAGAAAGGGTTTTTTCAGGTTCTGCTCCCTTAGCTGAGAGTTCTGTTGACTTTTTATTTACAGAGAAAAGGGTGTGTTATGTTATAGTCATAGCTATCTCAGCTATCGACCTGATTTACTAAGCGTGCATCATTTCAGACAGTTGACTGTTCCTCAGGAAGAAGGGGGCTGACATGGATACAGCTGTTTAATAACGGTGCTTCCTGGCTCAGAAAAGACAATGCAGGATTTGCTTCCATATGGGCTCCCGAAGGACCCATTCCATAGGACATGGGCCCTAAACATTGGCCCTGCAACAGCAGAGAGAATATAGAGAAACTAAATTGAGTGATTGATACCTGCCCAGCAGCATGGCCACAGGCCATCCTGCTTACTGTGGGCTTTCAGAGGAGAAACAATTTACAATGATGTCTTTTTCTTTTCTTTTTTTTTTTTTAATTGATTTCTTTACAGAAGTTGGTGAGTGCGACTACGTCTGTGTCCTGCCCTGAATGATCTGCAACCTGATGATTTGGGAAACAGTTGTTTCAGGCTGTGCCATAGTCCAGTGGAAGAGCTGGGAACTGCTGCCAGCTGGGCATTCTCCGCTGTGAATCTGTACCTCTAGAATTAGTCTCCTCCTTTTGCAGACTGTCAGCACAGCTGTATTTTCTCCCAGTAGATCCAATAGAAGCTACTGTATGATTTTGTTCAGTAATAAAAGAATTCATTTTTATAACAGACACATGCATACATATACATACATACCGTGGGGAGGGGTATCTGTGTGCATCTATGTGGATTTGGGGTTTTTTTGTCAGCAAACTGCCCAAGATGTCTAGTGCTAAAATGAACAATCTGTTAGAAACCAGCAAGATAAATACAATAAATGAATGTGGGTAAAGCAGCAGTTTATGGCAGAATTAATATGTGTTGATAAAAACCATACACGACAAAAATTCTGTTGACATCATATGATGCTTAAAACCCTCTAAACTCTGTTATTTTGTGCATGATTCATGTTACCTCCTGGGATAAGTGGATAGTATTTCCGCTTTGTCAAGGAATACAAGTCTTATCCTGTAGTTTGGAGTAATAAGTATTAAAACAAAAAGTCTGTGTTAAATCCATGCCATAAATAATTAATCAACAACATGAAAATGGTTTGAAATACTTTTAGTATTGATGAATGGTTCTGGTAGATTACCAGAGGAATGCAAGTTCTACACTTGCCTGTCAGTATGAACACATCCTTGTTTTCTAACAGGTACTATACATAGGAGAATCCTTGCCACATTTCATTTGCTACTGCCATTAGCTCTGCATTATAATGCGTATGGGCTTTGTAATCTTTTTTAAAGTAAGAATTTGCTTTAATCTTACCCCTAATTTTAAATATTTAATACATACTCTTGTTCTGAAGGTGGTCCGTGACTAGCAGCTAGCAGAACTGGAACCTAGTCACTAGCACAACCTCCCTTTGTGATCTTGAGGAAGTCATTTATATTTGTTGTGTGTTTGTTTAAGATGTTTCACAAATTTTTTGTTGTCTTTTAATGAATAACACTAGTTAGAATTCTATTATGCTTTTTTCAACCATTTGTTAATGGATTTTTGGTGCTTTGGACATCATCATGAACTTAAGATTGCCAAGAGTTTTTGATGCCAGGCTCAACCGGTACTTTTAGCATGAAGGAGACAAAAAATACAAATCAGCTCTGGTATTGACAAAAACCACTAACACACCTGCGCCCAAAAAATCATAAATTGAAAAGATAGTAGGTCCGTGAGGACGTGGTACTACTACTGGGAGAGGAAAAACAGGCGTGGGCAGGGAGCTGGAGACAGGAGGGCGCCTGGCAGCCAGAAGGCGAGGCCGGGCTGCAGTCGGCAAGAGCGGCGGCAGCGAGAACAAATCGAGCTGTGGAAGCAGGAGGGAAACCTACGGCACCTCCCAGCCCGAGGCTGCTTTCCAGAGGTGGAGGGCCGGCAGATTCGGCACGGCCCAGCCCCATTCCACAAATTCCCGCATCGCCCCGTGAGCGCTGAAGCAGGAGGCACCCATCCAAACAGCTACACCTCCTGGATTTCCCCCAGCTTCTCCCCCAGGGGCTAAAGCAGCAGCACCTTCTGCAGCCCCGGCTCCGTCAGCGCGAAGCTCCTCCCCGCTCCCAACCCCCTTCAACCAAGATGGCCACCGCCCCGTCTCCCGTCATGCCCCGCGGGTTTTCCGGCCTCTCCCCTTCAGTGGACGTTGCTATTAAAATGGCGGCTGCGGCGGGAAATATGAGTTGTGTTTGTTGTTTGCGCGTCTGAGAGGGTAGCTGAGGCGTTATGGATGCCTTGGGCTGTATGAAGTCCCTGCTCCTGGCAGCTACGCAGTACCGGGCGGCTAAGACACCGCCCAACGCGGCGCTTTTGCAGCGCAGCTTGGAGGTGAGAGCGCTGCCGGTCCTGGGCCCCAGGGGCGCGGTGGGAGAGGGGTGGAGCGGCCGGGAGTGCAGGGGTGGCTGTCGCTATTCCCTTGGGCTTGGGGGCACGGGTGGTTCTTTTCGGGGCCCAGTCTCGGCAGGCTTCTCTCCGCCGTCATCGCCCTGGGCGGCCGTAGTAGGGGCTGTGGGGAGCCACAGGGGCCTTGGCCGCCTCCTTCCCCATCGCCACCCGCTGGCACTGGCCTGGTGGAACCTGCGGCCTTCACCGCGATTCAGCGGACAGAAACGGGGAAACTCGTCTGCTGATCAGTTGCTGGGGAAGCTGGTGGCCGAGGGATGCTGTCGGACAGTAGAAACAGTTTGTGGGCACTTACAGATGTGTGTAGTATGTTTATAGCCATATAGGCTAAGCATATGCTGTGCCTTATAAGGGCCTTGTTGTTGGGTTGGGTACTTTTGTGTGGGTTTTTGTTTGGTTGGGTTTTGGTCGGGTTTTGTGTGTGTGTGTAATTTTTTTTTTTCAATTCCCTAAATTCTGACCCCCAAGGGTCATTTATTTTCACAACTCAAACCTGAAAGTCTGAATAAGGAGCGGGCCTTGTATCCGGAATTTGTCAATTTCATGCAACACATAACGAGAGGTGTTTGCTGATGGTCCTGTTTCCTTGATCTCCAAGTAGAACCTTGTGTACAATCCTCAGGGTGGGAACACTTGGTGTAGTGGGCAATTGACATACTGGCTGAATCACTTAATCTGCAAGATAGCTTTTTTCAAATACATAATTGCTAAAACCTTAATATTAGAGTTTAATATTAGAGTTAGCTTAGCTTTCTTCTTTGTATCCATTGTAAAGAGGTATATAGGGATGTGCAAAAACATTACACTGCTTTGTTATGCAAGCTTAACTCATGCCTACCTGTACTGATGTGCAGGTGTATAATTTTCAGCATCTTAAATAAGCTTCTCTGAACACAGATTTCACTTCTTTATCTCAAGCACAGAGTGCTCCCAAAAAGCAGCACTACTTATCCTTCCCACAGAATGGCACCTTTGGCTTCCTGTACACATCTTTAGAAATCAGGCTGTTGGACTGTTGAAGGCTGATTACTCAATGTTTGCATGGACCAGTCTGTTTAGTTGTTCTTTAAATATAAATAAACTCTGTATTTTATCCAAGATAAAACATATGTAGGAAGAGTAACCTGGTATTGTTTTTTCAGTGCATGAACAAATACAAAGTGTTGCTCTACTACAGCTGTGAGATTTAAAAGAATGTTGTTACTATGAATGCTGTCAGCTAACAAACAAAAGTAGTACAAATATGTTCTAAATGATCACAATGTAAACTTAGTACCTTCCAAGAGTAAAAGGAACACATCCACAGGAAAGAAAAACAGGTTTTTTCAAAACTTTGGTTTTTTAGGCAGAAAATGTCAATATGAATGTCCTGTTTGAGTGGCACTTAACATTCTCAGTTTGTCAAATAGGGCAAAATCTAGTTAATACAACTCTGTGCTTTGACTTCTGTATCAAATACTTTGTAGTACTTGACTAATTAAGGCTGGTTTTCTCCCTTCATCTCCAGGTTATCTCTGGACTGAAGCTTACACGATTATTTGCTTCAAATCATATTCTACCAACTGAATGTCTTGGTTGCTTAGTAGAACTCCTTGAGGATGCTAATATAAACCCATCTCTAACCTTGTCTGTGGTTACTTTACTGTCACAGCTAGGTAAGGTTTGCATCTGAACTTTTTATCCTTGTTCTGGGAAGGGGAAGACAAGCCAGGTGCTGATTCTGGGGCATGGGACTTCTTGGAAAAAGCATAAGATACAAAAGTTAAGTGGTTTTCATTGTAGTGGAGTGCATGGCTGAGCCAAGCCACCTGACTGTACATACAAGTTCAGATAAAATGTTAAACATCAAGAAAAGCATATTTGAAGTCATCACTGTGAAATGACAATGATCATGCTTATCTCTGAGTAGGTTGAAGAATTATTCCTTATTGATTTTTTTTTTCTTGAAAAGACTACCTTTTTTTAATGATAGAGGATGCAAAGATAAGGAGAATCCATGCTACAGCAACTGTCACCAGCTTCAGTTTACCTCTCCCTTTTTTGTGTTTGCTGGGCAGCAGTTTGGGGCTCTCCAACGGCCTGGGCTTGTGTGCATCAAGTTTGCCAGTTATGAAATAGGTTCCACTATTTCTTCATATGCTCCTTTTTTCTTTTTTTTGGTTTGTGTTTTGTTGTTTTGTTTTTGTTTGTTCATTAATTTCACAGAAGTGGGACTTAATTTTCTAGGGAGCTGGGTGCTCACCTTAACCTATGTATGTAGATTACATATACAGGGGAAAGCTGATGTCTTCACAGCTTAGTTTCTCATCATTAATGAGTAGTTATTCAAGATCTGAGTCCTTTATGATGATCTTTTGTTCATGTTCTCTGATTCGTGGAGGCTTGAGCATCTTTGATCTTCCTTTTAGGTTTTTGAAACAGTTACTGTAAAATGATATTTGTTGATGGGGTTCTTTAGCCTTTCCCAGCCTGTTGGGTCAGGAAAACATTAGTAATTAGTTTGCCTCTATCTGATCTGTTACTTTACCTGTCATATTTGTTTGCTACATCTTTTGTAGCACTGCCTAAGCAGAACTGTGGGGGTTTTTTTCAGTTTAACTATTGCTAAGTAACCCTATCAAGCTATCTGTTTTAATCTTACTTGCCAATCATAGCATGAAGAAAGAATCTGAGATCATTGACTTTTATTTTTTTAAGCTTGAAACCTGCACTTAAAAGGCTTTAAAGATCTCAAACAGAACTAAAACTTTTTAGATAAGAGGTAGGCCATTCCTCCAGTGTCCAAGTATCTTAAGGAAATGTATTAGTGTTTCAATTAACTGTAGACTTCAGCTTCTGCTTAGATCTGTAGCTGATACAGCAGTTGATTTTGCTATTAGAGGTTTTTTGTTAATAATTTCTAAATTCTAGCTTTAGACAATGAGACTAGAGAAGCCCTTCAGGATACCTACAGTCTGACCAGTGTGCTGGCAGGAGTGGTTCATCGAAGTTCTACAAATCTTAGTGACCCAGTCTTATTACAGGTAACAGGAACTAATGCTTAATAATAGTAATATTTGGCTACTGTTACATAGTATGCATTATACTGTATGCATATAATAACTCTTTAAAGGCTCTGTCTGAAATAATGTGTTTAGGGAAAATTTATCATATCTGTGTATTTTATTTGCTGTATGAGGCTAGTATGTCAGGATTTTAACAGTGTAGAATTCTTTATATTCTCTCTTTAATCTTGCTTGTGCTTACCTGCTGGGGGGGGACAAAAAAAAAAAAAACAAACCACAAACCCAAAAAACCCCATAAAACCACCAACCAACCAACAAGAACTGGTTTTGAAATTTAGTTATTTCTCCTGATGTTCATAACAAGCCTTGGAGATTGTTTTGTTTAATCAATACTTTGACAGGTAACAGTGAAGGAGTGAAAAGAAAGCTGTGGCTGCCAGTTTTCATGGAAGGTTTTCTGGGCATGTATGTCTCCTTACCTCTGGTCAGTGCTATCTACCAGTGAATACAAGGGGATTGGGCTAATGGAAGTTGACTTTTAGGAGCCAAGTGCCAACATTACTGAATTTATTTTTTTAAGTGAACATGCAAAATCTCCCAGTCTGACTTCACCAATTTTACTTGTTCTTTCTGTATATTTAAAGGTGAAGTTTTAATTTTTTTCAATATGTACAGGTTTACTCATTCATGGCTATAAGCTTTCAGTAAGTACTTGTCTACCTGTGGGTTTGTTTTTTTGTTTGTTATTTTTGTTTCCTTTTTTGTTTGTTTGCTTTTTGTTTCCTTTTTTTGTTTGGTTGGGTTTTTTAGGGTTTTTTTGGTGTTTTGTGGTATTTTTGTTTGTTTATTTGGGTTTGTTGTTTGTGGGGTTTTGTTTATTTTGTTTGGGTTTTTTGGGGTTGTTTTTTTTTTTGAGATGGAAAACAGAAAATGAATTTGCTAGTAGTTCTCTTGCACTTGATCCATGGAAAATAAGTCAAGCATCCAGTAAAGAAGGTTTTTTTCCTGCTTTACATATCTCTTAAAGCACTAGGAATACCAGAAGACTGGGGAGTCTGAGTGACTTCCTAGTCAGTGGGAGAGATTTTGTAGTCGCCAAATAGATCAAATAATAAGACCTTTAAGCTCTTATATCAGATATTTACATGGTGAGATTTTGTTTCAGCTCCTATCCTATGCTGTGATTTTTGTCTTGTTTCAGTATATTTTTATTAACTCCGTTTGTTATGTGCCAAAATAATGCTGTATGAGGGACTTTGCTACCATTGGATCTTTTGGCAGTCTTTACAGCAAACCTGTTTTCCCATAAAAATAATGCAAGAGGTTCAAAAGTGCTTTTTGGATTTTGGTGAGACTTCTAGATCTTTCAGTAGGACAAAGGCCCTTTCTCAATGACAGAATGGAGAACTTGCTGAGGAGGCAAAGAGAAGAATTGGAAGGGCTAAAAAGGTAACTGTCAAAATGAAGCCTTATGCATCTGTTTGGACTTGTAATAAGTACATCAGTGTGGTAGGACATTAGTTAATTCAGCTGTAGTGTCTTGTTATTTGTTCTTTCAGTTTCAGCTTTTGTAACTTGTAATAATCTTCAGTGAGATGCTATAGAAAAGACATATGTGAATAGCTTTTTATTTCCCCAGAGTATTCAGTTGCTGCAGAGGCTAACCTACAATCTTCCAGTCTTTTGCGCTGGTGCCAACATCGATGAATTAATTTCATTTCTAATGCATCATGTGTAAGTGTGTACTTTATTGGTTTTTTATGTGAAACATCTAGCTAAGTTTCTAAACTTTCGTAAGGCCCTCTGCATATTGCACTAACCTGGTCTCCAGCGTGAGCTGTGTCATTTTTGCTCTGAAGTTAATAGATTATTCTTTGAAAACCACATTATGGATTGTAAATTGCAGTGATTGGGAGATCATGGGTGATTGAATATTAATTGACCTCTTAGCCCACCCTCACCCTGGGAAGCAAAGAGCTAATAGAGAAAAGCCAGGAGATATTTCATGCCTGTCACTAGGAGCAGACTTGTTAGATTAATAGAAATTTTGTGCAAGTGTATTTCTAAGAGGTTTAATGACTATTAAAAGCATCTGCAATAAATTACCTTTGATAGCACTGATCTCTGATACAGCACTTTCTTTTAAGTCAATCAGGTGAAGATGAGTTAACAATACCATGTTTAGGACTCCTGGCAAATCTGTGTCGTCACAATTTATCTATTCAAACACAGATAAAATCTTTGGTAAGTGTTTTGTGTTTGTGGCATGATTCTCTGGCTTGAGGGCAAAAGAGTTCACTCCGGAATTACCTTAGTATTTCTTATGCACTTTTCAGCGGTAATAACCCTGACCTGTGTGTTCTTCAGAGTAGGTATTTGATTCTCCCGTGTTGGAGGAAAAAAACCAATAGAACAGGAAGTTGAGTATTCTCTTTCCTTTGCTATATTGCTGTGTTGTTGCACTAGCTTGTTATGCATTCAGTTTCTGCATCTGTTCTCTGCCTATGAAAGGTGAATTTAAACTTTTTCCTCAGAAAAACTAAATGTTATTAGCGTATAAAGACTGTAGTTAAGTTTTTTTTTGTAAGCTGCACTACCTTTGACCAATAAAGAGATTTGCCTTTTAAAAGATAAATCAAGAAAATACCACTGATCTTGATGTCCCTAGAATCCTCAAATGCACATCCATTTCTGAGCTGCTGTTTCTGTCTCTTCATAAACTGGTGTGAACTCAACTTACTTTTTAATTCAGAAATGCAAATTCATTTACATCTCAGTTGTACTGTTTGCTGTGGAAGAAAGGTGGGGAGGGAAAAGGAGGAACTTTTATCAGATCTGATCACTGAGCAAAGAAGGGATAGGGGTTGATTTTTAGTGGTTATTTTGTTAAATACTTTAGCAAAATACCTTTCTCATTTATTTAAAATTAAGATGGAATTTCTTCCTTGTCTCTTATACAAGTTCAACAGAGAATTTAGTCATTGAAGTCAATATCAATATTGTGCAGCAGAACAATAAAATAGCTTCCTGGAGAACTATTATCATTCTAATATTTTTTTATCACTCATGATTTGTATGGATTATTTATAAATATGTACAGTCTGTCAGTTTGGTGCTTCTATAGAACAGAATAAAATTTATAATGCCTGTGTTTCTCACTTTTACTCTAGAATAATGTGAAGAGTTTCTATCGTACCTTAATAAGCTTCCTGGCCCATAGTAGTTTGACTATGGTTGTCTTTGCACTTTCGCTGTTATCAAGCCTTACTTTAAATGAAGAAGTAGGAGACAAAGTAAGTGATACTGTTCTATTCCTAAGTTGTGGATAAAACTAATAGCCACACTGGCTAAATAAAATTGTAATTCCAGCTAATTTTACGAAGCAAGAGACCCAGCAAAGTATGTGCCCACACATAACTTTCTTCCTCCTTTTAGCTCTTTCATGCTCGAAATATCCATCAGACATTTCAGTTAATATTCAATATTGTTGTCAATGGAGATGGTACTCTAACAAGAAAATACTCTGTTGATCTACTCATGGATCTTTTGAAGAACCCCAAAATTGCAGATTATCTTACCAGGTATGGCTTCACTTACTAGAATTTTTCTGAAGCTGTTGTTCAGTTTCTTTGCTGTATGCTATTTGTCTTCTAAACAACAACAACAAAAATTCCCGATGTGCTTTTTGAATGTTACTAGTTACTAACTGCTGCAGCTAAAACTAAAGTATGCCAGTGTAGCTAGTTTCACAGAAGTGTGAATCTAAATCTGTTGGAGTTTGGGTTTTTTGATGGTTGGTTGGGGTCTTTTTAGTTTTCATTGTTAAGTAGTATTTAATGGTGTTCAGTAATTTGGGCAGTATTGGGAGTCAGACAAGGAATCTTGCCTTTTACAGGCCTATATTACCTTGAAGTTGTAATAATTTTGCTGGAGGGTGTTACAGAGTAGCTCTGTGGAGAGCTTGACTAGTGGATCTGCAAATTCAGCTAGCAGAATTTAGTTGTTGTATTTCAAGCTAAATCTAGCAGTAAAAATAGCTTGAATATCTTGGCTTATTTTAAGGAATTTGCTTTCATTCTTGGAATATTTTTAAAGTTTAATCTGTTTTAAATAGAAATTACATTATCAAAACTATCACAGTATTTGGATATAAGGAGGAGAATAGGACAAATATTTATCACTTTGTATAAATGTCTGACTGTCAAAATTCCAGTATTTTTTGTTTGGTTTTCCTCCACTATGTGTACTGTAGATATGAACACTTTACTTCATGTCTTGGTCAAGTATTGGATCTTCTTCATGGAAAGGATCCTGATTCATCAGCTAAGGTATTTATATATTTTCTGTTTAAAGCTAAGAGGGTTGAACTTCTAATCTAGTTTTATTTCTGTAGTCACAATTTCCTTGTGTAGGAGGACTGATAATGAAATCCAGTAGTGTCAGGACTCCTGAGTAACCTATGGTTTTCACCTATTTATTTTTTCTAGTTGTTAAAATATCAGTCGGATTGAATTTGTAATGGTTGGGGTGTTTTTCCTGATTGCCTGAACACAGACATACAACAGATAAGGCAGAAAGCCAGCAGAAACACCTTTTGTGCTTTGGCTAATAAGAAATTTTGGTATCTGACAGATATGCAGTGTTGACTGTACTTCACTGGCTAAAACTTGAGTTGATGCTACTTAAACTTTGAACTGATGATCAGGGAAAAGAAAATGATTATTTCTGTTGTAGAATTCCATACTTTGTAAATGCTAATTTTAAAGACTTAAGAATAAATTCTCACTATTTGAACAAATTGATGCCACATTAATTTAAGCAGTTAACTGTTGCATTCAACTTTTTCTACCACGTAAATGAAACTGGCTATCTGTTGCTAAAGGCTAAAATATGAAATGTTGCGAAAATATTTCGGGTAAATACATCTGGAAAACAAATCTTAAGCATTCATAAGAATGTGTTTTACATCATGCTAAATGCTGCTGTTTCCTTGTATGTGGTGGTGGTGGTGGTGGCTGTTGGTTTTTAGAAAAACATACTTGCAAGGAGCTTTCCAGGCTGCTTGCGTCTTGGTTTCCAAGTATGCACATCTGCATCTGCTCCTGTCTCAGAATATTTTCCTTTCCATAACTTTCTTCCTAATGAGTGTACGCACATTTCCACTGCTTATGAGATCACTTGCCAGCAGTCATACTTTTTAAAAAAAGAAGGGAAAGCAATACTCTGAATACTGTCACAAGCCTTCACTGGTCTAATGAACTGTTTCTGCTGCTGACTCAGCTTTAAGGAAAGAAAACTATTCCTCAAACTTTTACAGGCTAAAGGCAGTTGCACAGAACTTTAGACTTGTGCTATAAAATTTGCAATTTCTGTATAAGTACTCGATTTAAAAGTATTTGAACTCTCATTCACTTCCCCCAGATCTTAGAGCTGCTGCTTGCCTTCTGTTCTGTGACAGAACTGCGTCATACCCTGCGGCAGGCAATACTGGAACCGTCTGGCTTGCCAGTCTCTGGAAATACCAGATTTGTGACTCGCTCCAAGACTTTGGAACCGTCTGTTGCTTTGGTGCGCTTGTCAAACCAACCATTGGAAGGCTCTGAAGACTGTTCAGTTCTAGCGTTGCAACTATTCAAAGAGATTTTTGAGGTACTGAGATGGATAATTGAGTTTAAAGAGCTTTTTAGTAGCTATATTTTTAATTTTCTTTTAAACAACTATTAGCATTTTACTTAAATAATAGCTTGTAAATATTCCTGAAATACTTCATTCTGTTGTAGAATTCCATATGTGGTAAAACAACCTTTCCTTTAGAGATATGCTGTACTTGGTAAATATGTCTGTGAAAGTTAAGTGGGAGATATGGCAGTTCATGAAGTCATGAGGTAGATACAATGATAGCAAAAACTTGTTTTCTAAGATTTGTAGAAATAAGGAAGTTTCTGCTATTTCTGTGTGCTTTGTTAAACTTCCTTCTCTGGTAGGATAATCAGTCTTAAATCTGAAACAGCAAGAGGCTGGGAAAGCTAGAAGACAGACTAGTGGAGGAAGGGGTAGAGTAGGCTTGGCTTCCTTGTTCCATAGTTTTAAATACTGACATAAAGTGCTTTTATTGCAGGATGTTATTAATAGTGGGAACAGTGCCACAGCTGAGCACTTTGTGGATCTTTTGCTGCCTATTCTTCTTGATCATCTTCAGATGCCAGAACAGACTGTGGATGAGTTGTTAGTGAAGAAAAAGTGTGAAAGAATGGTCAAGGCTATTAACGTCCTGACAAATATCCTTTTTATGTGCTTATTGGCAGTTAATTTATTATTCCTCCAGCACGATCGGCTCTAAGATGTTAGAAATGTCCATCTTGGCTTGCTAATGGCTTTTAATGACAGTAACTACCCTTATTTTACTTAAGGTTCTTCAAGATGACAGTCTTAAGTAGCTTTCAAATTACTGTGAGGTTATTTTGTTATACTGTAGTGCAAGATAAAATGTGGTGGCTATTCAACAGTATAGCAGCACTTTGCAGAACAAAAGTGAAGATAAGTGTTTTCTGTTGAAATTGCAAGGGGTGGAGTTTGGGTGGCTATCTTCTTGATCAGTGTAGTATTTTTGCCTAGCTAAGTCAAGTGCAGGTCCCAGTCAAATATAATAACAATTTAGACCAGTGAAACAAAATAAAATTGTGTGGAACAATATGGTTTTACCCTCCTCTTGGAGTCCTTAGTGTACATACGTAGGGAGGAGGACGTGACTGCAGGATGTAGTCCTGCATCTAAGCTGAGTTCTGTGAAGAAGTCTCTTTGCTAGTTAACTAGTTCTTGTGTTAGGGACTGATTGTTCACTGCCTTTTGTTCACTGTCTCTCTTTATACCGCTTAGCTTGATGTGGTTTCCCTTAGCTGTCTGCTTCCAAGTAAACATGTTTTAATTGAAAAAGTGAAGCTTACTTGGCTTGTGAGTTAAGTATGACTTAGGTGGTTTATGTAGCTGGGTTTTAAAGGCATTTTGGGAGGCCCTTGTGCCCTTTATTATTAGAAAATGTTGCTTATTGGTGCCAATACCTAAGCATATGTATATTAAGTTCATTCTTAACTCAGTCTACTGTTCTGTAGAGATGATATACTGAAAATGCATGCCTCGAAGGTACTGACTGCCAACCAGTGCACCTCTCTAATAGAACACCAATTTACCCATAGTGGGATTGATACTGGTTTTGGGACAAAAGTAGTGGACTCTAAAATGTGGTGAGTGCACAGATTTATCTAAAATCTAATTTAGCAAGGATTGTATCAGTAGTGATATTATTCCAATGGGCAGTATATTGTAGTTGAAAGTACCATTTAAATGCATGTAAATCAATACTGGTTTTAAATCAAGCTTAATGTGCTTGTGGCAACAGAAAGTCATGTTGCTGGTTAGTTCAAGGAGTAAAACCAAGATTAAGCATTCTGACACTGGTTTTGGCATACGCTGGAGATCCATTTATGTGGAACAGTGACCTTAAACCTCATACAGTGGTTCACGCTTATCCAAATTGAAGCTTACCAGAACTGATCATGCCACCTAACTTTTCATATGGATTTTATGCAACCAGAGTTCAAAAATATCAGATATCAATATGGGATGGAATTACTGCACTACAGCTCAGTGTCATTAACCTGAGCAGTGATATAACTAAGAGTCTTAAGGCCAAAAAAACGGTGAAATATAGTTGGACCTATGATTAAAACCTCCTCACTTTCAACTTGAAAGTGTTTCTTTGGTTGTCACTGTTGCTGTCCTTGGTGTGCTGGTGAAGCTCAGCAGCATGTCCAAAGAACTCTGATCTCTCTTGCTGTTGACATTGTTACCTTGGTAGGCAATTTAATTTCTTTAAAGGTATTTCTTAATCTTAATTTGATTAATTTAACTGTACTGATCTGACAAATCTCTCTCTGCCTTTTTTTCACCCACTCTGCTTTTCTATTTGTATGTTGAAAAGTAAACTTGCTGCTGATATTATTTTGAAAACACTTGATCTTATGAGCAGACTGAAGCAGGATGTACCTGGTATAGAGGTCAGCTTCTACAAAATTTTGCAGGTATGATTTTAAAATGTCTTATGAAATGTATCTGTGAAGGAAAATGTCACTGCACTACATTAGTTTTGTTTCTGAATGTTTTGAGTGCTTATCTCTGAAGTGGTAAAACTTCTAGGGAAATTTAATCCCCTGGGAACAATTCTTAAGGGTTATTTCTCTCTTAATTCTTCTAAAATAAGAGCAGTTTGCTCTTCAATCAAATAACTCCTTTCAGTAATGCATATGAAATCACATTTCAGTCTCCTGGTAAGAATTATCCTTTTAAGACTGTATTAGGACTGTAGTTTCAAGGTAGCAAACTAAAAAAAGTTATCACAACCATATAATTATTTGTGGGTCTGGTTACTGTTAAATATATACATCTAATTTGTGACTTTGCATAGTCAAAACACTTTCTGGTAGCTATTGGTCAGATGGTACCTTAATTTACTTTATAGATGGAAAAGTAATCTGGACAGTCTTCATGCTGTTTTGAAGAGTTTTCTTTCAAGAATGATAATAGTGTAATCTAATGGGTAGCAATGACAGTTTCACAGTCCTCAGGAAATCCTTATAGAACTTAAGTTTGTGATTCTTTATGATGGAAATAAAGAACATAAAGGAATTAAGTCTCTTTACCTGTTACCTTGGCTTTAATGGGGGAAAAATGTTTATAAATACTCAAAAATGTAAACTGTTTTTAAAATCACTTCTGTTGACTTCGGGTTCAGAAACTTAGAAGGGCAAACTTTAAGAAGGCAACTTTAAGTCTTAACTAAAATATTTCTGTGCTCGTGGACACGGATATTATGATGTCCACATGGTTTGGGGTTGGGTTTTTCTGGTTTATGGGCCTTGATATTGTGATGGCTTTGTGATTAAGGGGTGGGGTTTTTGTTGTTTGTTATCTTGTTTTGACCAAAGTAGTTTCTTTTTTAGGATCAACGCTTGATTACACCGTTGACGTTTGCTTTAACATCAGACCATAGGGAGCAAGTCCATGTGGGACTTAGAATACTGTTTGAGGCTGCACCCTTACCAGATTTTCCTGCCATAGTGTAAGTTTATTTTTGTGATAGTCTGGTAGGATTTGACATTTTCATGGGCTTAGTGATATTCATGTTTCTTGGCATGTTAATTTCAGCTCATCAGAGAGAAACTCAAGAAAATTTGCCTTGTTTCTGTGTTTTTGTTGTTGCTTTTTGGGGTTTTTTTAGCCTGCAGTTGAGACAGCAGTGATTTTGGAGGCCAGAGGAAGTAGTTCAAATGCTGATGATATTTAATTAACATCAGATCTTAGAGAGCATAGTAGTGACTGACTTCTGTCTCTCAGGGTTCATTTGTCTGAATTCTGTGCTTGGAATTTTCTACTTGGAGTGCACCTAGTATTCTGACTGAGATTTGTGTCTCTGCTGAACTTTCAGACATATCACTCTTCAGTTCCTAAAGCTTTGCTTACCCTTTGGCAATAATTTACAAGAGGGAACAGAATAGGATAAGACACAGGCAGGTAGTACTTAAGGTGATCTAAATAGGGGGAAAAAATATTGAGAAACTCTATTTGTTGGAGTCCTTATTTTTGTAGGTGTAACAAAATAGGAAAAACTCATCTTAATTGTATCGTGGTCTTTGCAACCTAGAAAACCAATCTGAAACTTCTTTCCTTTTTGTTAGCAGTGCTTTCTGAAAACATAAATGGGGGTTGTTTGAAAGGACTTCCAGATCAGATGCCTTTTTGGCATTTGAACTGCTATTATCAAGTGAAAGATTAGTAACATAACTAACTATCTTATCTTGGAACAGTGACTCTGTTACTACTTATATGGGGGGGGAGGAGCGGGGGAGTAGAGGAAGATAGCCAAATCATGGTCATTTGACTCATTGTGGTTTTTGCTTGGTTTTGAGAGAGCTTGTGAACACAGCAGCGTGTACAGGGTCTTTAAAAACACTACATAAAAAAACCTTCCCACGCCCTAGGGAATTATCTTTTCCATCCATAACCCAGAGAAAGGCCAGTGATAAGAACACAGTAATGAGTGTAAAACTGTGTTCAACCTGAAAACATCAGTGCTGGTTTTAGAATAACCAGGTAGTATTATATATCAATAATATCAATATATTTAGTTAGCTGGAGATTTCAGGAGAGAGTCTCTTGAAAGAGACTAATGGTGTGGGGGGTGTTGTTTAAGTAGAGGAATGTCTGTAAAACCATCAAAACAAGTACATAATAAGTTTTGAGAGCTGAAGTGCTAACCCAAATAGAGTTTCAGAAGAGGTATGGAGCTTTGGAGGTCTTGGTCTGCAGGCAGTGCTTGGGACCCCTTACTAAGGCGGGGCCAGTAGGAGGTGATCTAGCCTACAGGAGGTGTGCAGTTGCTGAAGGTCACTGTCCTGGGAGTATTGTCAATGATGAGGAAGAGATTGACCAGCCCCTTCAAGGTCTTGCAGTTTCAAGTTCCATGAGACCCCAGGTCTAACAAAAAAGGGGCAGATAGTCTGTGTTTACTAGGTTGGGAAATACAGATTCATTTGATGACAGTAGCTGGAAGCCATGTGGGCACAGGTGATGTTCTACTTGATTCTGTCAGGGAGCATGGAGGAGCTTGTGGACAGATTCTGCAGCTCAATAGTTGTGCAGCCAGTGTTGGAAACAATATTTGTTTGGTTTCCATGACCATGAGACTGAGGATCAAGAAGTGGACAACTTGATGAGGAGCTCTTTAAGAGCAACAAGGGAGGGGAAAAGATGACCAATAAGGAAGGGAGGAAGTGGTAGATTGGGTTGTAAAACAAATGGTTTGGGTTTATGTGAACAGGAGGAACCTTACAGTCAACACAATAGGTCTAACGCTGAGTGACCCCAGCATGCACATAAAACGTTGGCTACAGGACAGTGTTGTGGGGGAAAAGCCCCTCATAATCTTCCTGGGAAATCATAAGGTGGGGTGCATCTCTAAACAACCTGTAAAATAATGCATACAGAATTGGAAAGAAACAGGAGAAACTGGAAACCTGCATGCAGTTACAGGGCTATAGAATCACAGAGCTGCAGTAGGATGGCCTGTGTGACTGGAGTGCTGCAATGGATGGATATAAGAGTTATAGGAAGTATGGTGCAGGAAGGTGAGAAAGGCGAGTTGCCCTTTTTGAGAGTAGAGGGAATGCATGGAGTTCTATTTTAGGACAGGTAAATCAGCTGAGAGTCCAAGCTAGGATTTGGATGCAGGCAGACCAAAAGGGGCAATGTTGTATTGGGTGTCTGCTGCAGACTTGCAGATCAGAAAGTAGTAGGAGATAAAGCCTTTAGACGACTGGAAGAAGCCTCATGTTCATAAAATGTGGTCCTTTAACCACACTGATATCTGCCAAAAAGGTAACACAGTAGGGCACCAGCAATCCAGGTGTTTTCTGGAGCACATTGGTGACCACTTCCTGATACAGAGGATTGAAGAGCTGATGATAGGAAACATTCTGCTGGACCCTGTAACTTAAAAACAAGAGTAACTGTTTGGGGATGTAAAAGTCAGTTACATCCTTGGTTGCGGTGACCATGAGATGGTGATACTTAAGTTCCTGAGAAGGGGAAACACTAGAAAAAGTAGGATCACAACCCTGGACTTCAGGAGAGCAGACCTTGGCTTCTTTTGTCATCTTCTTGAAAGAATCCTATGGGATACAGCCCTGGGGTGAAGAGGGGTCAGGGAGAACTGGTCAACTGATTATGGGTTTTTTGTTCTTCCCTCCCCCTCACTCCATCACCTTCATCCCTCTCCCCCAAAGAAACACTTCCTTCAAGACCTTAATGGTCCATCCCATTCCAATGAGGAAAAAGAAAACCAACAAACACAGCAGGAGACCTTCAAGGAGCTCCTGACAAAATTCAGATACAAAAAGGCCTGCAAGAGGTGGAAGCAGAGACAGATGACCTGGGAGGAATATAGAGAGAATGTTCAAGTATACAGGAATAGGATTAGAAAAGACAGACCTTACCTAGAATTGAACCTGGTGACAGATGTGAAGGGCAACAAGAAAGACTTCTACCAGTACATCAGTGGCAAAAGATAGGCTATGGGGGCAGGTGATACAGGCAGGGGACCTGATGATAAAAGATGTGGAAGGTTGATACACTCAGTGCCTTGTTCATCTTTGTCTTCAGTGGTGTGATTTGCATTTGGGAATCCTAGGTCCCCGAGAGCAATGCAAAAGTCTAGAGGAAGGAAGACTTATCTGAGGTGGTGCAGAATCAGACTGTGGACCACTTAAACTGGACATACAGAAGTCTGTTAGACCTGACAAGATGCACCCATGAGTGCTTAGGGAATTGGCTGATGTCATTGCAAGGCCGCCCTGGATTGTCTTAAGTCACAGTGATTGGCAGAGGTTCCTGAGGATTAGAAGAATGTAACTTATGTTTTCAAGAATGGCAAAGATGGTCAATAGCACCCTGGACTATGTTAGGAAGAGCATTGCTGACAGGTTGAAGGAGGTGATTGTCCCCCTCTGCTCAGCCCTGGTGAGAACATAGGTGGAGCGGTGTGTCCAGATCTGGGCTTCCCAGTACAAGAAAGATAAACTTACTAGAGTGACTCTAGTGAAGGGCCATTAAGATGTTTGAGGGATAAGTGTTTGTCATATATAGTGAGACAGCTGGAATTTTTTAGTTTTGATAAGATTTGAGGGGGATCTTGTCAACAAATTTAAAAAAAAATGCTGAAAAAGAACAAAGATGGAGTCAGAGTGTTCTCAGCAGTATCCATTGACAGGACAAGAGGTAGGCACAAATTAAAATAGAAGAAAAAAGCCTTCCTATCTTCTTTAAATAGAAGAAGAAGGAAAAAAAAAGGAAAACAAAACAAACAACAAAAAAAAACTGAAACCCTTTATTTTAAAGGGAGTCTGGCACTGGAAAAGGGAAAAGGTTGCCTAGAGAAGCTGTGGACTCTTCATCCTTTGAGATACTCAAAGCTAATGAATGTAGTCCTGAGAAATTTGCTTAGAGGAGGAGAGGTGAACTAGATAATCTGTAGAGGTACCTTTCAACCTCAACTATTGTGATCACGATTGATTTTTGTGGATATAGGAAACATTTTTATAATGGCCAGTAAAAAATAGTCTAGATGAAAGAATGAAGAATATGTACAATCTGATATGCCTGGAGTTGTACAATAGACTATTTAAATAACATGTCCATAAATGCAAGTTAAAAATAGGCTTTGTTCACTTAGGAAGCATTTGAGACAGCACTTCAGTGAAGTGATTGGGATAACTTAGTAATTAAGGAATTTGAGAGGAAAAGATTTTTGACTGGTGCTTCAAAAATGAGCTCTTGACGTCTTCTCTCTGATTTGGAACATGTCATTAGTAACTGCCTTGAAAATTCCAACCACAAGTTACATAAAGACACTGGAGTGTAGGTACTGTAATTACTTATGTCTAAACTTCTACATTCTCTTCCCTGTACAAACTTTAACTGATTGCACTTTATCTGCATACTTAAAATTTTGGTTAAAACTTACAAAATGAAATGTGCTGTACTCAATATAGTACTGTAAAATAGCTTCACAGACAAGGAAAAAATACAGGCTTATTGGTAGTCTTTGATTTTTCTTATTTTTATGCCTAATAAAAATTCTTACTAAACTTTTCAATCTCCCTACTTATAAATGGTGGTTTAATTAAGTTGAATAATGACGAGAGAACCTGTTTCTCAGGCTAATAGGAGACATGATCTCCTCTACTTCTGAAGAGCTGAACACCATGCCTTTTCTGGTGAGATACTGCCTTTTGTTTCTAAAGGTTAACCATAACAGCCTTGCCCTTTGGGTTTTTTTATCCCCCCTCCCCCCCTGCTTCCTGTATCTCTAGACAATTTGGGCACATGTCTGTTGCTATATCTTAATGTTGTGGGAAAATGCAAATGTGATTGTTCTGTAATCTGTTTTCAGCAGAAGTTAATTACGTTATAAAATTGTTCTTGTTGTCAATCCTCACTATGATATTTGTAGCAAGCTGTTTCATTAATAGCCTTTGTGTTTATACAGGCTCGGTGAAAGCATTGCAGCAAATAATGCTTATAGACAACAAGAAACAGAGCACACATCAAAAAGAATGCTAATGCAGTCACCAGTGACCAATGTTACTTTGAGATGTTCTTCATCCTGTCCTTCAAGTGATGAATCCACAACTTCAAGCATTCAGGAATTAATACAAAAACTTCATTCTGGACTAGAGGTTAGTAGAATTTATATACCCTTGTTAAAATGATTGGGTTTTTTAATGGCAAGGAGGATGGAAATTAAAATCCAAGTGTCAGGCTATAGCGTATGAATCAGTCGAGTTCCTACCTACTCAATGTTCTTTTACTGAGCTCCCGAGTGGAATTCGGTGATGATTCTTTGTGCTGTTTTCCTTATTGAGATCACTTTCTCCAGTGAGGCTGCCCACATTCTTCTGACTGTCAGATGTGGAGACTGGTGTCAGATGTAGTTGCAACTGCCTAGCCTTGCTGGGACACATACAAGGGGCTGTCTCATCCCCCTCCTTTCTCAGAAATAGCCCGACATAAATTAGAGATGATATGGGTACATCTCTTGTATACCTAAACACACATACAAGCGTTTTCCTTTTCTTGCCTATAGCTGACTCTTAGCACTTACAGTGCAATTTTTGTGGCTTTCTTGGAAAGGCACTATTATTACTTGAAGTGAGGTTTTTGCTTTCCTCTGTAACATCCTTTGTGAAGGAGACACCCCAATAGGCACCACATTGCAGTGTGCTCCTTTGCAGGCCACATTGTATCAGATACTGAATATATTTACCCTATTCTGTTCAAAGCAAGTTAGTTGCTTTGTAGCTGTTTTAGACTGATGCATTGTTGCTTTTGTTTTCATCTAGCTTAAAGGAACAGTATGGAGATTTGGACAATTAACCCCAAAATGGCTTGATATCATATTAGTGGCATTGCCTCTGGCTTTAGTTTTGCAACCCTTCTTTCTTAGTGGTAACTGAAGGAAACTTAACAAGCTACCAGTTCCAGTGAAATAACAGTCAAAAAGGTCAAGTCTTCGTTGGCTTACTTTGTACTCTGCCACTGGTTGCTCCCACTGATCATCCTTTTCAGGATTGCATGTGACAGTCTGTAGGTGCGTGGCTGTGTATGTATTAGTGCAAGTCAAAGCAGCCACACATTCCTAACAGCACTAGTGCAGCACCTTCTAGTAAAAAGACTGATTGTAAAGCTGATTGGAGGGGAGTAATTGTGTGTATCTTTTCTTAGACCTTCTAATTAGTAGAACTTTCCTTTAAAAATCGGTAAGCACATTCACTTAAAATATTCAATACTTAATTTGTGTGCATGTTGTAAGTTGTGTGAAGCTCACTTGTATGTGAAAACACAAGTGAGACATATTACTGTACAGAGAGAGTTCAGGGAACTTAGAGAAGCTTTTATTGTATCAGTAATCTCTAAAAGGACACAAATGACAAGTTTGCAAGCAGGTAAAGAAGCTACTTGTTTTCTACTTTAGGGACAGGAAAATGAGCTGAGAACTGAAGCTATGCAGGGGCTACTGCTAATATACAAAAAATTCTTATGTAATGGATCAAAATGGTGCAGCAATGATAGCTTTTCAGTAGGTATTCTTTACATGAATAGCTGGGATAGCTTGCACTTGGTCATGCACCTGCGTACAGGAACAGCCGCTCAAAACTGGTGTTAATAGCAGCACTGCCAAAGAAAAAACCATCATGAAATCGCAAAGTAACATTCTCACTTGACTCGGGCATATATTTTAATAAACACTTAGGACTTGTGCCATATATGATAAATCTCCTCTCATAAGTAAATGGGTTAACATACTAAGTTCTGTTCTTGGCAGTATCCTTTTGTGAACAATTTTTCTACGCCTTTTTTGATAAACTATAGTTGAGACAGCCATGGAGTATGAGCAAGGATTTTTAGCCACGTGCTATTAATATAAGGGCAAACTACTTTAGGTGTCCTATGAGGGGTGTGATAGTTCTACAGCAAAGATTAGACCAAAGGAAACCATTCTGGTGTTGTCATGTTACCTTTTCATACTGCTGGTCTGATAGTCTTCTGGGGGTGAATTCTTTTCAGCCTAAATAGTTCAATTATTCACAAACTTTCATAGAAGGGTTTGGGTTGCAAGGGACCTTAAAGATCATCTAGTTCCAACCCCTGTGCCATGGGCAGGGACTCTTTCCATAAGAGTCGTGTGGATGCATTCAAGCAGATAGTCTTGGATAGAAAAATAAGAACTCAAAGCTAGTGGACAAGTGGACGTAACAAAACTACTGAGCTCTTTAGACACACATCACCTAAGTAAATTCAAATTACAGTAGCAGTAATTGGAAAACATTTCCACAGATGAAGGAGGCATTCACTGAGATGAGGATATCGGACATCATGGATGTTTATGAGCACAAGCTGTCGGCGTTAGCAGTGAGTACAATCTAATATGTATGGGTACATTGCTGTCTGTACATTCACAAAATGCTAACGAAAAATAATCTTCCTGTGTACAGTCTAAAGAAACTAAGCTGGAAGACCTTTTGGAAGCAAAGGCACTAGCTCTGTCTCAGGCTGATAGGCTGATGGCTCAATACCGATGTCAGAGAGCCCAGGCTGAGTCTGAGGTAAGTAGCAGGAGCTTTGCTTAGTTATTTTCTGGGAATCTGTGTATGTAGCTTCAACTATGGTTGCATGTGTGGAAACTATACAGCTTATCTGTAAGCTATGCTTGAAAGTTAGGTCAGTATTAATTTCCATTGTGAACGTCCTTTTTTCCTCTGTCTGAAACAGTTTTCATGTCCTTTCTCTTACAGGAAGTAAAAAAAAAAACCTAACCGACTGTGCTGATTATGGCTTGTTAACTATTAGTGTTAATAGTAGTAATCTTGAAAAATAATAAAGCTACTTACTAGAATTATATACAGAACTTGCTGGTATGTGAAGGAATGTTTCCTGTTTGGGCCTTTTAATCACTTGTCAAAGATGATCTTTCCAATAGAACTTGCTTGTATTTGAAACATGTATTGAAAAGTCAGAATCACTTCTATTCTTTAAAGGTTGTAATGAAGACTGGGCTGCAGATAACTAAATCCATAACTAAAATGTATCATCTCTTACATTCTTCCTTCTCCCCTCACACCCTCTGTAACGGGAGCTGAAGGAATTTGATGAACAGATTAATCTGTAGTTAATATAAAGTGAGAAATCCTTTTCTTAATGTAGCTGATGGCATTTTAGTGTTAAATCTGTGGACTCAAATATGCCTATTAAAGTGACTTGTGAAACAGAATTGCTTGTAATCGTGGCTTGTTTGTTGTGGGTTTTTTTGGGGGGTGTGTCTTTCCACTCAAAGGCAAGAACTCTTGCTGCAGTGTTGAAGGATGCAGAACGAAAAAATGAAGAACTTAATGATTTGCTGAAAGCTCAGCAGGTAGAATCTGAAAGAGCGCAGACTGATATTGAACAGCTCTTTCAACACAACAGGAAATTACAAACAGTTGTGGAAGAACATGAAATACTGAAAAAATCTTCTGTTGATCTTCTTCAGAGGTAAGGCATGTAAAATCTCTAAGAAAATGTTCAAAAAATGTCAGAGCCTTTTACTGGGCTAAGTACAATAGAGAAGCAACATTGCATGCTACTTTATGTTTAAGTGAAAAAAATCATTATTTTTCCTTCTACTTGCTTGTCAACAAGGTTAACTTAAGTCATTTGAGAAGCTAATGGAGTGAGAACTAAAGTTGTAGATGTAGATGAATGTCCAGTTCAGGAAATAACACGTGCTTAGAGAACAATGCTTCCCTTTATACGAAGAAACAGAATTAACAATGCTTAGTTTCTGTTGGTATTATGTCCCTACTTGTGTAGGGAGGTTGGACCAGATGACTTCTAAAGGTCTTTTCCAGCCTAAAACATTCTATGATTATACAACACTCTTTGAGTTCTTTCTTTGATCTTATATGATGTCTGGTTGACTACTATAAATAGTCTGGAGAAGCAGCCAATAACAGTATGTCTACATAAGGTAGTAGCTTGCATCTTTGATCACTTCTGAAGCATATTTACTGAAATTAGGTAAAAGTGAGGTAGAGAGGAAGGAGGCACTTTGTATGTCCCAAATTCTGTATAAGCATTACTTCTCATACTACTTTAGGATCTTAAGCTAAAAAAGGACTTGTGAGACACAAAGTACATCAAAATGGAAAATATTTATTAATACAGAATATACTTCAGAATAAAGGAGGTTTCAAAGAGCTTTGGCTTTTCAACTCACATGAGTTGGTCTTGTCACTAGGTGTCAGCAAGGCAAAGAAGCTGATAAAGCTGAGAGCAAGTTTCTTGCTTAATGGGAGCAGGCAATATGTTAGACAAGCTTGAATGCATATTGCTGAGGAAATACATATCAAATTTTTGGCCATGATGAGGTTTCTTAAGTGTCTAGTAGTTTGAACTGTATGCAGCTAGACACTTTGTGAACACGTATTGGACTAATTTATGTGAAATAAGCCAGCCTCAATCTAGTATCTTACAGCTGTGACTTTTCCAGAGTAGGAATAAAATAGCTTTTGGATCATTATAATGTGTTTATGAAGGAAAAACAGTCTGGACACTTAATCAGGTAACTGGTATTAGGGGAGAGAATTTCCCATTTGGTAGGAAAGTAAGAAAACATTTGCAGAGCACAAGATCTGCCTCAAACTTGTATTAAGTGCACATAGCAAAGACTTTGTAATGTTCAGTTTTTGGTATCACAAGACAACTGGAGGTCACAGATGTGCTTAAAGGGTCCCTTAAAAGGTAACTGCAAATAGCTAATTTATAACAGGTTTTGTATGTCAAATTTCTAAAGGTGTCTGTTCTGTCAGTTCCTGAAAGTTTTCTACTGGATGAAGGTTGCTCTCTGTTCCTTAATAATTAAGGATATGCAAGGGATTCACTGAAGCTTGGCTTGTGTTTGGTTTTGTTTGGGATTTTTTCTAAGTATGTTCATTTTAATAAACCAAACCAAAACAACACTCAAAACAACAAACTACCACCAAAAAAAAACCCTCTTCCTAGCCCCACCCCCCAGAAAACACCTTACTTTTAGCTTGATTGGCATGATTACACAGATGATGTCAAGTATGTTTATTTATATTTATCTGTTAAAATAAAAAACTCTTCAAAAGGTCTTACTTTTCAACCGTAATACCTGAATTCATTTGTAGGTATGAAACAACAGAAAGACAATATAAAGATCTACAGATTACATGCACTTCACTAAACAAACAAATGGAAGCAATGAAGAAACTCAGTGAATCACTCAAGCAGCAGAATGACAGGTGAGTTCAATTCAGTCTTTCTAAAGTAAATTAAAGTAAAAAAAAAAGTAAAATGAAAAATTGAGACTGAAGTGTTATTTAAATAGTGCTTAAGTAACATTGAAGAAGTGGAGTTAGCAAATGATGATCTGTCAGGATTGCTTTATATGTGTATGTTATGTGAAAATCCATAGTAGCAAGTTTGGTTTATTTTGTTTGCTCCTGTATTGGTTGGGGTCAAGGAGGAACTCCTAGACTTCAGTGACAGTAGGAATTAAAAACAGCAATGAAGAGAAGTCACCACCCCACTCCCTCAAATACATTCAAGTAGTATCTTTTTGGTGGTTGTTGAATTCTTAAATGCTGTCATCACAAAGATTTTAATGTATTACCTTTTAGCCTGTAAGGTTTCTTTGAAATGTTGTCATATCAGAAAAAAAAATTTAAAAAGAATCCCAACCCTACTAAACTAAAACATTTAAAAATTATATTAGAAATAGTAATGTTGGTATTGTCTGTGGTATAGAACATCATGCCTCAAACACAAAGCTAACATTACTTATGTCATCTTTAAGGACTAATTATTTTGTTCGGTTTTGATGGCTTAGAGTAGGGGGTCTGAATTACTTTCACCAGTGTAACAAAAGCAATAGGGTTCCATTTTGAGAAAATTCACTAAATACTTAATTTTGCAGAAGATACCTTTTAAAATATGCAGGTAGGTAGGCCTTGTTTTGTTTGGAAATAAAATGCTATTTTTGGCTTTACTTTCAAAGTTCACTTCATCCTTCCAGGCTCTTGCTTTGTCAGTAATCAGAGAAGTCCAAATCACTGCCTCGAGTTTGGATTCAACTGGAAAAAAATTCATACTGGTCCATTAGTTTGCTTTTGAATAAATGTGGACACTGGTGCAATATGCAGTTTGCTGTAACTGGATAGTCTGGTGACAGCTGCCCCTTTTCAAAGGCAGGTTGGGGGAGCAGTTGTTATATAGATTAATAAAATGGAAACCATGGAAATAATTTCCCCCCCTCTCTCTTGATAGAGGCTGCAGCTTCTAGAAAATAGCAAGAGGATTCCCTCTAGGAAGAGGGTAAACAAGTAAACAAAAGTGACAGCAGATGCCATCCAGGCAAGGCAAGTGGCAGATAGAATATGCCTTAGAAATTAGGCTAGCTAGTAATGGAAAAGTAGATGAGCTTCACAGAACATGAAGTGTTCATGTTACAGCTATAATGCTGCCCTGTGACAGTAGCTGTATATTAAATGATTGTGGAAACTAAATATCCTAATTAGTAAAGACCGAAGCAGACCTCTGTATAGGCTATGGCAGTGTCTTAGGAAATGGTCACTTTTGCTGAGTGTTGTGTGACAACCTCAAAGATGTTCAGAATGCCACTGGGAAATAATTACACACAGATGTGCTTGCATGGAACATATCTGAAACTGGTTTTACTGGTGGTATTGTCAATTCAGGAGGATACAAAGAGCTAAACCCCAGCACCCTTAATCACTAATGGCAGTGAATTTTGACTCGGGTGGAATGACAGTTTCAGTTCTGTCATGGTATTTTGAATGCTTTGTGTAATCAAAAGTAACAGTTGCTGGTGTCTAAGCTCCAAGTATGAACTTCTTCAGTAGTTTCTACCATGTCTCCACGGTCTGAGAAGGGAAATGACTGTTTCATGACGGGTGGAAGGGCAGATAAAATCTGTTTGTACTCAAACCCCACAAAATCATGTGTGTGTTTTGAAGCTCCTGACAGCAATTGGAAATTATACAGAAATCATTCTACCTTCTTAAGACAGAGCAATAGTAGCGTAGCTCACTTTGATCATTAAAACTTCTTTCTCTGCAATTTTAGGACTGCTGCACAGTTGCTAGAAACTGAACATCACAGAAAAGAATTACAGCAACAGCTACAGGAGAGAGATGGCAAAATAGCAAGTAAGTCACTAGCCTGAAGGTCACTGAACCTTGAGAGCTAACTAGACTGACTAGATGTTGTTGTTATGGGCTCTGTGTAAGAAGCTACGTCATATTGAGTTGTAAATCTTAGTTAGCCAGGGATACCTAATGTTGTTGCAGTTTAATGAAACAAATACAGACTCTAGGGTTTTTTAGAAAGTATATATAAGCATTTCTGAGACTATATGGACTTCACTGAATCTCTGCACAGCATCATATATCTCTTCAGGATATTTTCATAACACATTCATTAGAACTATTTTCTGTAGGAATTCTAAGTCACAAGAGTTGGGTTTTTCTACAAATGACTGGAAGCAACCACCAAAACTTAGCAGTAGGTGGCACTACTCAGTAATTCAGTTGTTAGCAGCCAAGTTGGGGGGGGTGGGAACCAAACAAAACACTTGTTTGCCAGGCAATGCAGTGTCTCTTTTCTAAGTTTGGCAACCCATCTTTTAATGTGTTCATTTTCTTAAGCCTTGGAACAGAAAATAAAGGTTCTGGAAGAAAAACTGAAAGCTCAGCAGAAAGACAAGATAGATATGGAACAAACTATAGATATTCTTAGAAAAGAATTAAATAAAACGGAGCAAGCAAGGAAAGAACTGAGTATCAAGGTAAGGAATTATTTACACCTGCTTTCTAGAGACTGGAAGTTTAGATACCTATTTGATAGAGTTTGTAAATCAGTATTTCAGTGATAAAGTAGCTAAATAAACTAAAGCAGTCTTTATTGTGGACAAGAACAAATTCTTTCAACTTTAATTTTATACCTTTTGAGTTTTGAGTAGCTGAGCTTGAATTTAAGAGAAAAGTCAGGGTCATGCTCTAATGAGACTACATGAGGAGTAGTGTGTGAGCACATAACATTTGGAAGAAAAAAAAAAAACAAAGCAACTAAATCTGTAGTACAATATTAAATAAGAGAATGTAGCACATTCCTCTTCAGTAGTTTTTATTATTGTAAAATGTGTGTTGGCTTGTTTTCTCCCCTTTCTCATCCTGAATTAAGGTACATATGCTACATAGGTGCACATCAAAATGCATCCCATTTTCTTTCTGATCTTTGAAAATCTAATAAAATATCTGATTTTTGTCTCTAAGAAAAAGTGTATTTTTTCAAAATGGAGATCAGTTTGGCTATACCAGGTTAACAGGTTAATGTTTAAAAATACAAAACTAAATCCCCAAAACCTCAGTGCAACCTATACATCCCTGCCTGTAGGTAAGGCTTCCTGTAAACTCACAAAGCAGACATTCATTTTAAATGCAAAGTGTGCAGTCTGGCAAATGCATGTGCTATATTTGCATTCCCTGGAAGCAAAGCCTAATCTCTCCAAGCATTATCCAGTATATAGCAAATATTTACTGAGAACAGAGAAAATATTTACTGGTGTGGGGCTTGAAATGAAACATGGATGTCTGAACTGTGAACATTTCTGCTGTTTACGTAGAACAATAGTAACGGGGAGGTTGGTGCTTTCCCATGCTGTCTAACAGTTTGAAGTGTGGCAGTTGGTATAATCATTTGTGTGCACCAAATGTACAGCTGGGAGACGTGTCTGAAACAAGCTTGTAACTTTAAAAGTACTTTTTTAATCACTTGCTTAGATTTGCCCCCATGCTACTCAGCTTTCACGGTATTAATGTATGTTGTTCGGATGATAATGGAAGGAATTAGGACATTTTGTTTGTTCCTGCAGGCATCTTCTCTGGAAGTTCAAAAATCTCAGTTGGAAGGACGCTTGGAAGAAAAAGAAGCACTTGTAAAACTACAGAAGGAAGAGTTGAACAAACACTCAAATATGATTGCAATGATTCACAGTCTAAGTGGTGGCAAGTTAAGTGCAGAAACAGTGAACCTCAGTTTATAGAGCTTTGTTGTTAAGATTTTAATATTTCATACATATGTATGAATATATGTAAAGACTTTTAAACCTGAAGCTAGCATACTATCTGATTATAAAAAAAAGTAGCCCAATTGTAAATTGGAAAAAAAAGTAGAAACTTTGGCCTGAAAAACTGATCTACTGTATAGCAAATAGGTCTTCTGCTGTTCTTGGTGGAACTATTATTACCTGTATTGAGAGCTGAATGCAACTTTTGCTGGTGACTACCCTTCCTATATATTTAGGGAACCAAAACAATATAGGAGTCACTGATGGCTTTTTCTTCCTGTCTGTGCTATTGGCTGTCTGGCAAGCAGCATGTTTCAAAGGCAGTTGAATAATTTAATCTTGTAAACTCTTCTGAATACCATTACTGTTTGTCAAGTCTTGCTTCCTGATGTCTAAGGTGCAGCCATAAAAAGAACAGGGATTATATCAGAACATATTATATTGAAAGCTGTGTTTATCAGCATATTGGTGCAAGTGCTTCATGAAATATGTGGGGACATTTCTAATTACAAGGAGATATGAATTTGACTATGCACAACACCAGATTTGAATGTTTTTTCAGCAGGTAGCATCCGTTAGGGAAGCATGCTAAAATAAAATACATGAATGTTCAAATATTTGTAGAAAAGTTGTCAATATTTTCCTAGACCTGCAACACTTTTCACTCTTTTTAAAGATCTGCACTTTGTTGACTATCCTATCTAATCCATGCTAGCTATTGTCAGCATTGCCATCTTCTGCTGTACACCAAAAGGATTTCATATATTCATAGTGTAACTGTTTGGACACTTTTGTTTAAGAAATAAACTTTCATACAAAAGACTAATATTTGAATTTGATGCACGTCTTTGAGTGACAGAACACTTTCCCATCCTTGGTTTACATGTGACATGAACAGCATGTCTTTTAGTAGTTGGCAGACTATTTCATTAGCATTTGTATTTTGATAGAACTATGGGAATTTTGGATTATTTAATATATATCCTTTTCTGCAGTATTACTGCCTTTATCTTTATCTAATTTGTAATGGCTAGATTTTAAAATACCTGAGATTATTTTTGTTTTCCAGTTGTGTAATAAATGTGTCTTCCAGAATCTGTTCAACTCGTGTCTAAGTACAGCCTTGTACATTCTGTTGCTATTATTCAACCTCAGACAAATTGTATCTGTTTTAATCTGTTATTAAACAGGTTTTTTTATAACAACCACAGCTAAGATTTCTAGACATTGTTTTGGTCTCTGAAGACCAGGGGAATAAAAAAAATAATTGCTCTTATTTTCTGTGTTTTATGTATTCTTTCATTGAGATAAATTAGAGATGAACAACAACTGTTCACAATGCATGCAGTTTAGTTGCCTTTTTTTGCATAAAATGCAGCTATTAAGAAGGTCAAAAAGAAAAAACGTTACTGGAATTGCTGAAGTGAGGAATTTTGTTAGTTGTGCACACTCAACTGGGAAAGAAATCTTCATTAGCCATTATTTTTTACTTCAGTCTAATGAGTTAAGAAATTTGAGTGTTAATTTGCAGATAAGAGTTCATTTCTGTTTAAATCTCTTAGTCATGGGGAAGGGGTAAGTAGGTGGTTTTGCTCCTCTTCTGTCAGAAACTGCTTGTGTAAGAAAATTCAAGTAGCGAATGTCAAGCATGTTACTAATTAAACTGGTAAATGCTGGTCTGCCTTTGTTTTCAAATGGTGGAATGGGAGGGCAAAAATGTCAAGCTGCTCACCAAAGTAAGGTTATGCAGCACTAAGGTTATGTCTTCAGAAAATGGTAAACGAATCTTTGGAGTTTACATTCCACAGTAATAAGCATGTTGTGTAAATATTGATTGTTGATTTGTTTTGGTTTGGGTTTTTTTTGTTTTTCTTTTCCCCTGGAAAAATGTGCTGCTTCAGAATGCTGTTGTAAGCCAAGTGTTGCAGAACTCTGTTGGGCTGCATAGCAAATAAATGCGTGGATGCATCAAGCCATTTTGACATTATTTCTGTGTTTTTTCCTGGCAGTGCTTTTGCAATTGGTAATGAATAGTGGCTAATAGAACTAGCAAATAAATTGATGTCTGTTTAGAATTTTATTCAAAAAATATAGCTCTCATTGTAGAAAAACTTAATTCATGCAGAAAAATAGCAGTCTTCTGCATTTTTGCTTTTAGGCATCTTGGTATTATCAGTGTTTAAAAGAATTCTGTAGTAAGGTTCCCTGTGCAGTTTTAATATTCTTGTTACGTGCCGTATGCAATACGCTATTGGACTCTTTTTGTTCCCCATAGGCTCCCTCATTTACTGCAGAGAGTTGCTGGCACCACTGCAGTGAATAGCTCTTCAATACAGTCGATTTTTAATTATCTGTGTTATGTCAGGTTGTCAATTGCATGTTTTACAAGTGTAGAGACTCATGAGCTGTCTTAGTTCAGAGGAGCCTCACTTCTCAGCATCAGGCGCTCTAGTATTTCTTGTCTGAAAGTAGCTGCATTATCCTACATAATCTGTAGGAAGTTTTCCATTCAGCGTATGGTTCTATATAGCTTTGTACATTATTTCAATATTTCTGTTAAAACAGTATTTCTTTTTCTGTGCTCTCTAGTTCATTTTTGATGTACTTTTGGGGGATAATAGTAAAAAGCTTGGGATTGATGCTTTTCAATTCATGCATTGCATGTTGTGTTCACCTTACTACTCCCCTTCTCTTTGCTCTCAGTTCTACACTCTGATCTTTTTCTTCTTCCCTGCTAGTGATTTATTTTATGCTTTCACTTTCCCCTACTTCTCTGTCTCTCACCACCGATTCCAAGTGATGCTGCCTACCACGTGATTTTCCCTGGTGAAGTGTCTTCTTTGTATTGAAATTAGGTAGCTTTTCTTGTGCATTGTTTGGATCTAGTAGTGGAGTCTTTCATATTTCTGGGATAAAACAGGCTGTGGAATTGATCTCTTTGCCTTTTGAATTAAGTGCAGTTTGTGTCCTTGCACAGAAGACTGAGCATGAAGCTTTTCCTGAACCAATTCTCATGCTGTCGTTGTCCTCCCCATACACTTATCTCTGTTACAAAGAAGATAGAGCACTTTTTTTTTATTAGTCTGGTCAAAATATCTGTTGTGGTATTTATGCTAGCATATGCAACTTAATGTAGGCAAAAGAAACCTCTTCCTTCCAGGCTTGTGAAATTTTGGCTGGAATTTTCTTAAGGATCAAGTTAATGTCCCACACAAATGGTGGGACTTCTGAGCTTTGCAAACTGAAAGCATGGCCTTGCTGTAAGAAGTGATCCGAAATGTAAGTGCTGTTAAGTAAGCCTGTTTAAAACAAGCAATATAATGAACAGCTAATCTGATTGTTGATAGATTTTTTTTTTTTTCAGGAAGTATTTAGTACTGATGGTGAGTAGTAGGATTTATTTAGTGGTGTTGTAAACAAAATAATGAGTAAAGAAGTCTAAACCTCATGCTACAGATTCAGCAGTGACAAAAGTGTTAACTGCTGGCCAGGATTTGTCTTTCCTTATGCTTGCAATTTTCTTTGAGAGGTACATGGCTAGTTCACCTGGAATTCTCTAGCAGTACACTTTGTTGGAATAAGTGAAGGCCAAAAATGGGACAAACTCCACTGAAGCTGTGATACCCAGATTTATAGGTTTGATTTGTGCTTACATGAAGATATAAGGAGAGGTTCTCTGCTCCCTTTTCTTAAAGTTTGTTAGTAGACAAAGGTCAAGCATTTCTAGGCAAGTACTTGCTTCATAAAAAATGCTTTCAACCTTGCAAAATTGGTTTATATGTAAACTCCTTCATGTGTTCCCATCTGGTTACTTTGAGATCTTCAGATTTGTTCTCTGTCTGAAACAGGCTTCCTCTCCAACTCTCTCACCAATTTTCCCTTCTGCAGCATGCGAAAATTGGGAACAGTCTGCTGGCTTTATATCCCCAGTGACACATTCATATATCTCTACCCAAGTCCAGTCTAAACTGGCTACTGTCCTAGGAGTACATAGAAATGAGGGATAACTAGTTAGGCTGTTGATGTGAATATCCTGGTAGTCCTGGACCATGTCTACTAACCAAGGCAAGGTGCTTCCCTACTTCCTGAATGGCTGTTAGGGTTGTTCTGGTCAATACTGGAAAAATTAGACACCTTTATCAAAGTGGTCATCAATTTCAGAACAGAAATAATAAGGTAATATGATGGTCATTTTTATGTCTACCTTCTGTTTGAGTCTGCTTTGCCTCGGGTTCTTATAGTTGCAATATGTTAAACTCTGGTCCTAAGGAGCAACCTAATGTCCCTTCTGGTGTGCTGCCTTTTCACCTGGGATTAGCTGGTGGTCTTGGCTGAAGAGCTGGGGTGCAGCTGGAATATCTTGTCGTCTTGTGAATGATTCTTGTAAAGGAGAATTAGTAAGAAGAGTCAGATGGATCCATGCTTGTTTCACTCTCAGCATTGGTGTCATGTATGTGTGATTAGGAACTCTTACGCCTGCATGGCTTTATAAATGAACTACAAAGGCAAGGTTGAGTCTAAAAAGTGGGGGTTGTTTTGGGTTGGTGTTTGGGGAGTATTTTTTTTGGTTGGTTGGTTGGGTTTTTTTTATAGCTGTTAGCTTTTGTCTGAAAATGGAAGCTCGGGAATTATGGGAGCCCTTACATGTTACTAACCCCTGATGCGTTTATAGTTTAACTTCCAGACCCATTATTGCTTGGCCGTGTTGGGTTTTGAGCAAACACAGCAGCCACATTGCTCATAACAATAGTTTGGGGGGCTTTAGGGCAGTGTTTTTTCTTTATGGTTTTTGTTGATTTTGTTGTTTTGTTGTGTTGGTTTTTTTACTCAGGTATCTTTGAAATGGAAATATACCAGTGTACTGGTGAATCTCTATTAAGACTTTTGTGTTACTTGCTCGACTACGCCATCTTTCTAAGGGATTGTGTAAGAGCATCACTATGAGCTGCATTCTTTCTTCTACCAGTGTCCTGGTCTGAGTGAGAACAGAACTAATTCTATTCAGTGATTTTTTTTTTTTTAATTTTAACTCTTCATCTCAGTTCTAACTGCACTTCCTGAAATAAGCAGCCTGTTTTCCCCACACAGTGTCTACTTCTAGCAGTGGTAATGCCCAATGTTGAGAGTTGGTACCAAGGATTGGTGTGCAGACCAAGGCCACTGCTGGATCTTGTGT
>JANIJG010010053.1:50198-69443 GCA_024611175.1 Megaceryle torquata | reverse complement strand
GATTTTACTGTTCAGCTCAGTTCTTCTAACAGCACTGTCTGAAGTTAGCAGCCTGTTTTCACAGACAGTGTCTGCTGCCAGCAGTGATAACCCCCCATGGTTAGAGTCACTGCTGAGGATTGGTGTGCAGAGCAAGGCCACTGCTGGATCTTGTGTACCATGTTGGGGGGTGCAGAAAGTGAAAGGCTGCACCTGCAGGGAGGAGGAGACAGGGCAGGTGACCCCAAACTGACCAACGAGGTATCCAGCCCATATGTGTCATACTTGGTGTAAAGCTTGAGGGATCATGGCTCAAGCCCCACTGGGCTCAGTTCAGCTTTTTCAGCTTTTCTTGCTGCTTCAATGACTGGTATCTGAGGAGGACTCTGTCCATTCTGCCTTCAATCCCAATCAGTGTGTTCCTGAATCCAGCTCCTGAACACAGTTCCTGTCTGCCGCTGCACCCAGTCTGGGACTCTCCCAGTGCCCGGCTCTGCAGCATCAGTGGTGATGGTGATGTAATTACCATTTGTGAGGCGTTGATACTGGGTTTGTATATATTTGTAGATACTCCATTTTTATTATTTTCATTGTCATTAAAGCTGTTCTAGTTTCCTTTTCTAACCGCTCAGTCTCTCTCCCTTATTCCCTTTCTCTTCCCTTTTGGAGAGGGAAGGGGTTTAACACAGAGCGTCTGTTACAGGTCTAGCAGACTGCCACAACCCTAAACTGACAGCCAGTATCTTCCCTTCAGAACAGCAGGTTTGTGGAGAAACTGCTAAAAAGGAAAAACAATGTAACAAGACTATGCAGCAACTTTCTCGTTAGCATCGTGTATTCTCCATGTTGACTGGGGAAACAACCCCCAACTCCTCCTTTTTTTTTTTTTTTTTTTTTTGCAAGGCACCTGACTGGGAGGAAAGGAATCTGGGGTTATATACCACAGAGCTTTAGTATTGAAGCACTTAGTCTTAGGACTCTGGCCTAGCTTGAAAAATGAACTGAATAGACAAAATTGGCCACAGTTTAGGGAAGATGTCTTAATGGCAATAAGAAATGTTCGACCTGTTTCTATCAAACATGCAGAGTGTTACACTTGTGAAACTGAATCCAAAGCTCTTATGCTAATAGCGAAGCTTTCACACAACTTATAACCTTGAGGAAAGCAGGTAATGAAAAACTTTTACTGTATTGGGGCAGGAAGAAAGAAGGTACAAAGGATCTTAAAGCATATTTAGGAATGATCTGAAGTATCCTTTCGGTCAGTAGATAATCCCAGCCTTGAACACAGCACACTGTGTGTTTGTGGAATAAACTTCTGGGGCCCTTACAGGAGAGACAAAACCATGGGCAACATATGTTACTCAAGAGTGGGCATTGTAGCTCTTGCCTTCACAATCCAGCTTGCAGGGCTTTAAAACATCTTTTCCTTCTGAAGTTCTGCATTAGAAGTAAACTCTACAGTGTTTGAGAAACACAATGAAGGTGGCTTACACATTCCTTAGTGCAACAGGCAAAGCCTAGGGAGACAGTCAGTGGAATTATTTGGGATTTTTGAGACATTCCCAGCGTTGCTTGTTTTCTAGGATGAAGCTAGGAGAGAGTGCAGGGAAAGTGGGAGACTGTGTCACCAGATCCTAAAGAAGTTATTAGGAGTGGAAAAATCCCAGATTTCCTTGGCTAAGCTACTGTAGTATAATAGTTGACTGCAGTTTTAATGTGGTTGGCTTGTGATAAAGAGTCTTTGCTGTAAGCCCAGCCTGTGGGTTGTCACTTAATACCTGCTGATTAAATTCTGTAGGATCTTGTTCCTCTGGGCCAAAGTAGATCTTTGAAAAGGTTAGCTCTGCATGAGGAACAAGCACCTCATACTGCTGGGAGGTCCCACATAGCAGGCATGGCTAAGCCTTTACATGAGAGCAAATACTGTATTAGTTAAATTTTTCTTCAGAGTAACTGAGCTAACAATCAGGTTTAGGGTTTTGCACTGCATTAAGTTATTAAAAACTAATTTTGTAAGTAAGCAGCTGTTATTTTGGCTCAGTTTGACTTCACAATAATCTATCTGGGTGTATTATTTGCTTATACTGATGCTCAAGTGTTGCATTTCAGTTGTGGTTTACAGTACTGCCAGAATGTCCTGCAAGCTTTGAAGGAAATATAAGGCTATTGTATTTTAAAAATCTAGAGGCTTCTGATAAACCCCGGGTAGGGGGGGACACGACCAAACAGTGCTGCTTAATCTTGTTTAGGCTTGGTTGGAGCATGGAGCCATGGTTGAGAGTCATATCCCAGTGTGTTGTTTCTCTTTCTATCTTTTGAGGGTAAAACTTAGGAAAAATAACAGATTAAGGTTATTTTTACCATGTATCTAACAAGTTGAAGTGAATCTACCTTTAAAAGAAGTGCTTAATTTTCTTATTTATGTTCAGGATGAGGTGAATAAATACAACTTCTTTGTTGTGGCATTCTATGGCACCAGGAAATAGCACAGAGCTATTGTGTTCATTTTAGTGCTAGTTAAATGGTTTGCTTTAACAGTTCTGCAGTATGCTTCAAGGTATTGTTCTGGTGCCTTACTCATGGTCAGCAAAGACGAAGTAAATATCTTTATGCCTTTCACTGGCAAGAGCAGAAGTTGTTTTTGAGTGGTTCAGGGTGGTGTTAATAGGCTTGGGGAATAGAATCCTTTCTCTGCATGTGAGGCGGCTGTTACTACTTCACCTGTTTAATGTCTGTGGCTGAAGTGCTGTACATTTTTAGGCATGGTATTCTTAGAGTGCATGGTCTTTGGGCTGGCTGATGCACCCTTCCATCCAAGGTGACTGTTCTCTTCCAGAGAGATTACTGGGTTACTTGACTCTGTGGAGTGCCAGAATTGAGGTTTCTCCTGCCTCTCCCTGCATGAGCAGAACACATCTCCAGCTTGTAATGCTCAAACACATGCTGTTGCTTAGACTGTGCTTGAACACTTGTATGTGTGAAGAACTTTCACCTATAAGTAGCTATTAAACAGATGAAGCTAAAATCTGATCTGTAGCTTTTCTCACACATTCATTTCTGTACGGTATGTATGGTGTCTACATATTATTATCTTCATGTTCCTTAGAGAATGAAGATGCAAATTGTGCCTTCATGTATGGCTAAATTGAAAGCCTCCATTTTTTTAGTACATAACACTTAGTATGTATGTGCACAGAGAGGCTTCCCCTAGCTCCAAAGAATGGCTCTTGGCGTCTTTGGCTGCAGCCCTGGCCTACAGTATTTTCATGTGCTTTCCACCTAGCATTTCCATGCAAACCAGGGGGTTTCAACATAATTGTATAGAAAATAAAACCAGTTATGGTGGTTATCAGTCTAAAAGTTGGTGTAAGTGGCTGGCTTGCCACCACACAGGTACCTTGTGGTAGAGCCTCGTGGCATACTAATGCAGAAAACAATTACTTGAATCTTAAAATCATCTTTCTTTTCCCACTTCTGACTCATACAGAAGGCAGCTTCTGCAACAGAGCGAAAAGGGATTTGCAGACAGCAGTCTCCTTCACCACCTGACTTTGCCTTCCTCCCCAGCAGGCCTATCTGATGCAGAATGAGGCAGAGCCCCCAGGGGAAAAATAGCATCTAATCACATCACTGGAAGCAGAGTGCTTACACATGCAGGTGCTGAAGCGAGGTCACACAGCCTCCAATTTTAGTTCTATTTCTGAAGCCTGGAGTACTCAAATGACATTTTTCCTTCCCCCTTTCCCTGCTGCTCCCAAGCCTTGTTTATTACAAATCTAACTACTTAAGGCCTGATGATAAACTGTCATGTTTATTCATAAGTTGGTGAGCCGAAAGGGTAGAAGCTAGACTCGAGCTGCAGATACATTGTTATCAGTTTACCAGCTTACCCAGTCTGCACACAAGGAGGATTGCTAAATGGTGAAAAGCCTTTTGGACAAGCCAAAGTGCAAGTCCTGAGGTACAGTTCTCCACGAGATGATCTCACTGATTTTTTTAGGGGGTGATACTTGTTAAGTCTTCTCTATCTTTTAATATCCTGTGGAGGTGAAACATGTTTTGTGTCACTAAGCCTCAGGTTAGAGGGAAAGTATTTGAAATGTCAATGTTTAAGTCCTGTAAGAATCTTACCATCATGTGCGATGTGTGCAGTTTAAAAAGCAATGATATTATAGACAGAGATGGCCAGGGTGTAGGAGTGTATTTTGCCCCACAAGCTAAGAAGCGTGGAATGGCTTGCCTTAGGCGAACTGGAGTGTCCCATCCATCACCACCTCCCCAAAATTCTTCTATTTCTCAGAACTTAAGGTAGAAAGTGATTAGAGGAGAGATAGGAGGAACGGCCCTAATCTTTGGAAAGTATTTTCCATTCATTGCAGTGTTGAAGTACGTTAAAAACTTTAAATTGGGTAGCTGAAGTCTGGCATTGGTCTGTCATTCAGTGATAACATTTTCCTGGATTTCTCCCAAGCTTATTAAATAAACATTGTCCGTTCCAGGCAAATCTAACAAGGATGTGTGCTGGACTGAAATATTAAACCACCAGCATTCATAACACTGATACAAACAGGTAATTTTTTTGTTGGATAGTTACAATGATGCCTTGCAACTTAGCGCTAAGTGAAGGTGTTCAGTGGGCTACTGATGCCACCTGGGCTCTGGTAACCTCTGCACTTGTGCATAGTCCAGGGTAAAGTAAAGCTCAGCAATTTAGGTCAAACCTGGTTTACTGCTTTCTAAAATTAGTTGCTTTTCACAGTTCGTGTACAGGGACAGTTTCCCTTTAGTTCAGTACAGTACTGTCACAGTTAAAATGTTCTAAGCTATTGTGGTATTTTCTTAGTCTACATATTATTCCTCTATGCAAAGGTCTCTATAATCACTTTAGCACTTTCTGGGGAAGGAGGTGGGATTTTCCCTTCTTCCGGGAACAGGTCTGTAGTCTAAACTACCATCTGAATCATTAGTTTTATATATAAACACTACTATATACTATAAAGAGCTCAACAGCTAAAGTAGTACTTGCTGCATGTCCTTTTTGGGGCAGTCTTTGTTTCTTGGATCAGTTCTTCACAGTACACATGTACTTCCTCCTTTGCAATGTTTTCATCTCCATAAAGGGCAAGAAAGAATGTGTTTATTTTTACCCATTTAAAAAGGGATAAAGCTTAGATCAGATCTGGGACTTGAGTTCACCACTTGGGTAGCAACACTTAAAAAGGCTGATCTAGGCAAACAGAATGGGATTTTGTTATCTTGTGTTAAAGGCTTTGGCATGCTTGTATCTTTAAAACATTAAAAGCTGAATGTCATCAGATTCAAGATCCTTTAGACGGGCATAATGTTAATGTGAATGTTAACTACAAACCTATTTCGCTGTGACATTCCATGGACTCCTTGAAAATGGTTTTCCAGCACCTTAAACTGTTAATACCTTGACTGGGAAATTTGTTTGAAATGTTGCTACACATAAATGTTGAATTTTTAATAACCATGTTGAGCAAAGAGAATATTGGCTGGTTTATATAGACTCAAGTGGGTCGATAAGTGGGTAACAGATGCATGTGACGTGCTGGAAAACTACTTACAGAACAATAGCCAAGGTCACTCCATGTCATCTCTGCAGTGTGGGGCAGAACTGGGGAGCCAGTTCTCCCTCACCTGCTCTTCCAACCAGGAGAAATGCAAACTCCTGAAGAAGACACAGATCTGTGCAGAAATAGATTGACTTCAGAAGAGAAGAAAGGCTTGGTGGCAGGAGCTGGTTACTATGGCTATATGCATTACTCATTCTAAATGGAGAAATCAAGCCAACAATCACTGTATACATTAACTATATTTGTATATGAAAGAAGCTCATTGACAGCAGCTGTATGAAGGTGTTGTGCTGAAAATCCAACTTTGTTCATGCCAGTCAAGGACTTGGTGACTTTCATGCATTTAAAGCAGTGCGTGCTGCAAGCAGCAAAACTTATGCACTGTGGGATCAGCCCCTTTTCCTCCTTGTTTTCCTCTAAGCAAAAGCAACCTCAGTTCCCTCATCTGCATGCCCCTAGTGATCATAGGACAGCCTAGGTTGGAAAGGTCCTTGAAAGATCGTCTTGTCCAATTTTTTCATGGGATAAGGGAGCCTAGATAAGATTACCTAGCATCCTGTCCAATCACATCCTAAAACCTTCCAGTGATGGGAGCTCTACTGTGTCTCTGGGGAGGTTGTTCTACTAGGGTGGAAAGAGGTGGTCAAGATGCTGGCTTGGAAATTACAGATGTGCAAGCTGCCTTAGGCTTTGGTGCACAGAATATGAAGAAGAAAAAAAAAAAATCACACTTCTGCCTATGTTGGTTTTAGAGTCCAGTTTCTATCCAGATACTGCGTTGTAGTACTGTCAGTGGAGACACTTTTCCTTTGTGAAATGTTAGTGGAATTGATCAGGCAAAAGTAACTGGGTGTGAAGAGATCTATAGTGTAACCACAGCCTTATTTTTGTTGGTTCCAAATTTCAACTATTCTATCTCCTTTTTGAAATTATCCACTGCAGCTATTGTTTCTGTGGAGTATCTAGCAAATACAGTTCCCTTATTTTGTTGCAAAGTGGCTGTCAGAGCTGGATGTTGTTTTCCCCCTTTATACAGTGCTGCACAAACAGGTAGTAAGTGTTTGGTGAGGGGAATTAAGCTAGGGCTGATAACACCAAAGGCTGTAGCTGAAGCCCTTGCTCCTTTCTTGAGTGCCCAGATTTTCGTGCAAGTGGGAGCAGTGAACTTCGGTATTTTCAAGACATAGTTTATAACTTAGAGCCCAAACTGATGGACCATTTTTTATTACTTGCTCTTAGTTGTAATTCCACTGTTAAGGCTGAAGAAGTTTGGATTTTATGCTTAAAGTAGGGGCTGAATCTTTAATCTGAATGGAAAATAGAGCATATTTCCTACAGATGTAAAGGCTTGCCTTTTGAAAACGGACTAGATAGTTGCAATCTGCAAATCTTTTAATTAGCCTGAGTTAAAATTAATTAAAAACTGTCATTTAAAGAACTAAGCATTTGTGGATCTTACTGAGTTCTGAATGATCTTAATGTAATAAAACAGATGCTGGGAACTTTCCATATGATTAAAAATAATTGAAATATTCTGCCTGCATGTATATAAAGAAATCAGTTAATAATTAAGGCAAGTTATTAGCAATGGCTGTATTTAATGATACATATAGAGTACAGCCAGGCTAAAAATTCTTAAATAGGTCCACTGTGATTTCAGAGATAATGCAACTTTTATGGGGGAGACAGAGCACATATAGTCCCTTAGCTTTAATATTTAAGGGATAAATGCCTTAACGGTTGAGTGGCTTGCATGTTTCCACTTGAAATATCCTCCAACCACTGTAAACCTCATCTGCTGCTGGGAATGAGGGAGAACCACAGAGAAGTTTGGTGCTGGCAGGACTCGGATCTTTATGCCACTGTTTTGTATGTGTCCTCCCTTAAAATAAATAAATAAATAAATAAAAACCCCAAGCCAGTTGTTCTACTGCAAATTAAAAGCTAAACCTGTGAGTGGAATGAGCTGCTTTGTGAGGCTCCAGTAATTCTGCCCTTAAAATAGCACTCTGCTGCTTGGCGCTCTGCTCCTCCAGAAGGCCAGAAATCTTGTGCAGGAGTCCCAGCTGGTGCTCCTTGTTCAGTTCCCATGTAGTCATATTGAAATGGCAACTTCCTGATGGGGAGTAAAGAAAAAAAAGACTGATAAAGTGAATGAATGCTAGTGATTACTCATTCGATGAATTTGGAAAGGTGAAATCAGCTTTAAAAAAGCTTGTAGGAATACAAGCATTCAGATGTCTTGGCTGCAGTTTGTAATCACTACACAGCAACGTGAAACCTTTCTGAACTCCTTAACTAGGTTTCTTATTTCAATTTAGCAGGGTTTCTATTTTTTTAATCTCTTAATTTCCTGGATCAATAATACTTGGTTGGAGGCTAACAGCATCACTGTCATATTCCTAAATGTAATTCTGTTAATGCATATTTTAATTCAAGTTGAATGCATAAATAGTGGGCTGGATTTACATAGACTGATCAGAATAGTGTTGGTACAGGAAGATGTGTGTATTTCCATTTTTAATACTAATAATCTGTTCTTATCAGTTCACACAGAATTTTAAACCTTTTCAGCTTTTATTTAAGGGGCCTTTATGGCTAGGAAGATACTGTTTTAGCAAGCGTCGGATTCCTTTTTAGGTATTTCAGATCTCTAAAGAAATTCTGATAGACATGGCAAGCGCTGAATCTTGAGAATGATGAATTGGATGTCAGTGAATTGGATGTTTTGTGATGTGTCCATCCCATGGTTTCAATGAGTGGGTTATTCTGGGGGAGAAGTGGGTGTCTTTAAGACAGTAATGGATAAAGGAGGAGTAAGATTGAAACAATGTCTGCTAATTTTTCTTTCTTGTCCATATATGGTTGTCTTCTGTAAATGTAGAGCCACAAGCAATGAGCGCACTTGATGCGCTCCTGCTGTTTCCTTTCCCTAAATCTAGAAGGAGAATAGTGTGAAGGAAGTTCGCAGATTGGCTGCTAGATGATCTTGTCTTTGGGTGAAGGCAGGGAGAGAAAGAAGGTGATACTAAGGAAAACTAAAGGCTATGAATACGTTAAGGCATGGCTAATTAATTGTAATTTGGCTTGCTCTTTGGGTGCATGCCATTACAGGTAGCCTTAACGTCTGGCTGAGGTCCTCACACATGCACGCTCTCCTCGCTCAGTCTGTTGCTGCTGAGCTGGACAGTGGAAGACAGTCAGACACAAACCCTATCCAGTGAAAGAAAGCTGTGCAGAAATATCTTCTCTCTTCACTTTTGGTTCTGATAACAGTGGTGGGAGACACTTAATGGAGACAGCTGAATTAAGGCAGGCATTGCTGACTCCCAGAGCTTGACTGCTGTGAAGAGACTTGGACAGCCCTTTTTTCTATGTAATGACTTTATCAGTGTTTTAGTGTCAGAGGTCTGGAGTTCAGCTCAGCAGAGTCCCATGTGACATGTCACACATTGTTACTGCTAACAAACAGGCTGTAGTATGGGGTATAAGAAGAGCACGGAAGATTTTATTTCATTAGTTCTTTTGCAACTTCCTTTTCATAAGCTGTACAAAAGCTTTCATTCATACTTGTGTTTTTAATGCTCACTAAAACACATTTTGAAACTGAAGTCTGAAATCACATGTTCTTTCTGTCTAAGGAAGTGTTTCAGTGGTTTTTTTCTTTGAACTTTGTGTACTCTGATAAAATCGGTAAGATCTGTCTGCATTGCATGAGTATGGGATAAAATTGGTGATCGCAGTTGGATTCAGTCTTAAATGGCATTTGGTTTATTATTTCTGGGGAATGGATCTGTACGTCTCCTTTCTGATTCTTTCTCTCATTGCAATATATTCTATAGATTGGCAGAACACTCCAGTTTGTGTGGTTTTATCACATCAAGGCACAGACACCCTATGTGGCAATAGAAAACCATAAGTAGTTCAGGTGTATTCAGGATAGTTTTCTGATTGCTGCACATGGCTAAAATTCAAGTCTGTGTGTCCAGTAAAGAGCGAGACAAATTACTCTAAGATGTAACTTGAAACATAATGGACACTGCTATTATCTTCTAATGTATCTACCTATTCTGTTTTGAACAATAGTGCTACTTAGTGCTATTCTTCCTTATACTTCTAGTATCTAAAATCTGTCTCTCTCATTCTTCATTCAGAATAAACTGTTCAGGAAAGAACAACTTGCCATTAGTTTTTACACAGATAAACTTTGTACTTTTTAAACCAAATAAGCGTGAGCAGGATGATCCATCTGGTGAGAAAGTCAGGCTCCCTGTGGAAAAGAGTGGGACTCGCTTCAAGGACACTAAGATTCTTACAGACCCATTGCCTGGTGGTTTTTCCTGGTCCAACAGTGTGATTGTGAACAGACTGCTTAGACCCTCTTCTTTGAAGGTTATCAGCTTTGTAACTCTATACAGATAAAGTGGTGGGAATTAAATGCCTCATTGTTTTTATGGATGTTGCCCCTACCTTTGGGACTTCTCTTTCCAACTTCCCTTTCCTAGAAAGTCAGTAATTAGGTAATTTCTGCATCTTTTTTTGTGTGTGTGCGTGTGGTTTGTTGTTTTGTTGTTTCTTGTTTTTTGGTTGTTTGGTTTTTTTCCCTCATAAGGATGGATACATTGCAAATCTTGAAGCACAAAGCTGTGTCAGTAATGGAAGAATGTAGGTATCCAGACCATGCTGGCAATGCAGTGGAAATCATCTGCACTTAAGCTCTGCAACTTTTTCTCTATGCTTCTGGTGCACATTTGGATGAGGATGGCAACAAACATTTTTTTCTGCTCTGCAAAATCCCTGACCATCAACTGCAGTACAAGAAGGGACAGAGTTTCCACCAGGACAAGTATATCTTGACAGGCAAGAGGCAGAATAATCCAACTTTAAAAATAAAGCTTCCTTTTCTTTATTTCCATAGCATATTTTCATACCCCAAAATAGTCTATATTTTTGTCAAAGTTATATGTTAAATTTTGCAGCTAAGCCTTCTGCTGTAAATTTGGATTTTCTGAAAAACATCAGTGACAATTTAAAAGAAGTTATATACGTCTTTCTATAATTATATAACCAAAATGTTTTTTTGTTGTCCTCCAGGCGTTATTGTTAGGATCCCATCCCCTCCTCTAGCAGCAGCAAGGCACAGTCACCAGACCTGCAGAACAGCATCTAGAGAGGTGAGATGAATAACCATCTGCATCCACAGGGCAGTACAGCAACAGCTTTTCAATCAAGACTATTCCAAAATGTTTTTCCAATGAACGTCTTTGAATAGATGGAGTTGCTGGTGAGAAGCTTGTGGGACAGGATGCATAGATCAAAACCTGAGGCTTTCTGTTGAGTGATGTTTGATGAAAGCTTAACAAGTTACTCAACTGGGCTGGTGGTCCTGTCCAATGAGCTGTTTGGTGTCTTCATGCTGCTGAGCTACTGGTATTTAAAGTGAAGCTTCAGAGGCCCCACTGAGGCAGAGAATATTTACAATTCTTGCTCAGTGTTTTTACAGTAGTCTAGCTTAGCATCATCATTTTAGATGTGTTATTTCTTTTCTTTCTCTTTTCTAGACCGTTGTGTGAGAACAAAGGGCCTAAAATTGTGTGTGTGCAGGTACTTTGTGCAGTAAGCCTCAAGCACATAATCTGACACTTTTCTATCTTTTTTTCCTTGTAAAGACAAAATGTGTATTTCAACTACAAAAGAAAGATATTGCAAAGAATTCTGTTACTATATGATTAGCTGCTGCTGGGGAGTCATGTCTGTAACCTCACTGGAAATCTTCCTGTTGTGTCAAAGGTAGTCCTTCTCTGCAAAGACAACATCTGGCTGATCTCATCAACGGACTCTCTGAGTTTTAGTCTAGAAATGTAGGGTAGCTTTTCTCCAAGGGGCTCTGTGGGTTTATCTGAGTGGTCCAGCACGGCATTTTCTCACCATGACTTCTCTGACCCTCTTTCCTGTAACTCTTGGCACCTCAGCATTGCCATCTCTCCACCTTCCCCAAACAGTGTTGAAGTGGTGAGAGTTCACACCAGCCTGATGTGCCTGAAGCTCACCCCTTTCTGATCTTGCCCTGCAGTGCCTTTTCAGAAAATAATCTGGGGTTAGACATGATGTGTTCATCCAGCAAAATAGAAATGCCCTGTGCAAAAAAGAGGCTGAGTCTAAAGTGCTTCAGGAGTTTTACTGGTGGCAGAATTTCAGCTTCTGGCTTGCTGGTGCTGAGCCTGAGTAGCAAAATCCCAGTGTAGAGAAAGGGGAGAGTGCAGCAGTGGTAGAGTCTATCACAGCTCGGCTGCAGTACAGCACCAATTTGCTGCATCAGTTCATCAGGTCTCCAAGGGAAAAGTTGGTTTTATCTAGTATTAAGCTGTGTGGAGCATCATAGCTGGGAGGGGAGAGATTAGAAAATAAAACCTGTTTTCACATTTATAGATGTCTATATATGTATGGTTATATATGTGTAGCTATACACACAGACATATAAATATATGTAACACCTCACACACACACATATATATGTATATATATTTATATGCACACACCAGCCAGTTGCACCAGAACATTACTGCTGGAGAGAAGAATGTCATAACCATTTTTGGAGGTGTTTAAATTTGACTGATCAAGTCATTGGATTATGAGAGAGGCAAAGATCTGTGCTTTTTTCAAACTCATGGCAGAAAGTAATACCTTTAGTAATAGATATTCTTTAAAAACTGGCCTTAATTTTTTTTTAAGGAGATTTGCTGACTATGTTTTCTGGTGGAGATGACCAGCTTGGTATAGTTGTGCTTGGAACAAGACAGTGTCTCGCCTTTGCTTACAGAATGGAAATGCTGAAAAGCTCACACTCTCTGTTTCCCACAGAGTGTTCTTGCTATTTAGTGCCATGCCAATCACATCGAGATATACTGTCAGCACTTGCAATGTTAATAAAGTAACCCCCATGGCAATTATTTCACCAATTAAACTGTCACTGCATTTTTTAGAATGTTTGCAGTTGGCATAAGGTAAACATAAGATAGAAAACAATCCTTGACAGAAAGTTTAGAGTTATGACTCAGAATTACAGAAGCAAAAAAAATTGAAAAATCACTTGTCTAAGAAGGTGAGAATATTTTCTGTTTCCCTCCTCACCTCCTCTGAAAAATAAACCTCCACAGCAGCAAAACCAGGCCATCAGCAAAGACTGTACCCACCTCTGCCCACATCTGAAAGGCAGACTCTGAATCTTTGAAGCTGAAATGTAAAAAGATAAGGCAAAAAGAGGCAAGTTGTCTTGCAGGATCTTGGCACCAGGATCTAGAATATGTTGTCTGAAGGCCTAGGAGTATTTTAGGGTAGTGCTGCCTATTGAAACGGAAATGTGGTTTTTCAGGTTGCTTGAGCAGAAAGTGAGTGCATCATAGTTGCAGGCTGAAGCAGTGGTAATGAAGTACCCTGTCTTTGAAGCCAGAATGTGTAATACAACCCCCAAAGAGACATTTATGGATTTGTATTTTTTTTCCTATATTGATCGAGGCTAAAATATTTCTGACTATTAGCTTAGAAGGACATAATAGAACTGGTGAATGGGCTGCAGTAATTCTAATGATGTGCCGTGCAAATAAATGCTTAGTTAATGAATACTGGAAAGATTAACCTGAACTACTTACATGCATTATTAGGACTTTTAACTTCCTGCCTTATGCCAGTGATTTTGGCTAATGCAGAGCAGTTTAACATGCAGAGTTAAAAAAAAACAAAACCACAACTAGCTAATAGCAATTAGGATACGTGAAAGTAAGGAAAAGGATGTGTAGCAATTCTGAAAACATGCCATTCCATACTCTTTGACCTCATGGGCAAGATAAGATACTCAAGATTATTGGAGAGCGAAAATTTCTCAGAGAGGGGATGGCGGAATGTCAGCTTGTGTAGAGAAAAGAGTGAGAAGGCACATGATAAAAACCTTCTTTCCCTTACCAAGTATATCTCCAGAGCCAAAGAGATGAGACCATTTATTTAACTAGGCTGATATTTTTTTACTGTTTTTACCTTCCTATTTTTCTTAGGGCTGTGAGTCAGTTTGAGATTGATTTATCAGTGCTGTTAATCTGCTCTCAAAACGCTGTCAGTCTCACTTCCAAAAGCCAAGCTCTCCCATTAAAACTTTGACCTATTAAAACGTTCTTAAGATACCGTAATGATTGAATGTCAGCAGGGGAAAGGCAGCAATGACAGCTCTGAAATGTTTATTATCCTAGCCTGGGTTAGGAGGGGAGCATGCCGATGCAGCCCAGAGCTCAGCAGCTGGCATGGGATGAGAGGCAGGGGCCTGCTGGCAGCGTGGCCAAGGGATGGATGCTGTTGTGCACTACCAAGCTAGTAAGAATGGCTACTCTCCTCTTGTTACTTCGTGTATTAATTCTCTGTGGTAACTGGTGATTTCAAGCTTTCAAAGCAGGAAGAGGTATCCTGTTTCAGGGGTCTGCATACTATTAGCGATAGATCATGGATTTTAGTGGCTTAAAAAGCACTTAAAACATTTTTGGTAGCTTAGAAATTATTTCCCCAGGCATATTTGCATGAAAGCAGATGCTTCCCATAGAGAAATTTACATTACCTTTATACTATCACACCACACAGTAGTTATCAGCAAAGAATTAATTGGAGGAAACTATTTAAAATTATTATTCCGAAAGGGCTGTGAACAGAAGCTCCCACTACCTCTCCAGGTTGCAGATGCTTGTGTCCACTGCCTACAGTGTTCACTGCAGAAGGCGGAGCACAAAGGCTGGCAGAAACCTGAAGCTCTTTGGTTCTAATAATGCAAATCTGTCTGTCATAAACACACTTTAAATGTACTATTTAGTGCCAATTTTCCCATCCTTTAGAGGTGTAGCAGAGCACAACTATTTTTAAAGCTAAGCCTCTCTCTCTCCCCCTCCAATTTCTCTTTGGGGCATTAGAGGCTTGAAGAATTAAACTGTGATTCTTCAAAGAGAAAATACATCCACTTGTACAGAATTGGCCTAGCTTTGCTGCTGGGTACAATGTTCACATTTTTCTTCCTCCAAAACTATTCCCACTTGGATGACCTTTCTCTTTCAAAGAGCATCTGACTAGATCATTTTGGCTCTTTCTCATTTGTCCTTTAAACAGAGACTATAACAGCAGCAGGGACCAGTGACCAAAGACATACCACCACCCCCCCAAGGTAAATAATAAATTCTCTGTCTCTTCAGGTACAGTCACATAGATGCGTCCCATGGAGGGATAGTCTTTGCACTTGCTTGTGGAGCAATCCAGAGGATGCCGACTCAGATGCTTTCTCAAAGCATCTATACCATGAACTAATGTCCTTCTGTCTCGCTTATCTTGCTTTTCCGGAGTGCTAGGGTATTACAGTGCACATTTTATTAAGAGTAAAGGCCAGCTTTTGTCAAAACACAGCTAGCTGGCTCTCTGTGAAAATAGAGAGGGTTCATAACTGGGCTTTTACAGATGCCAGATGCCAACTTTTCTATATAAGACCACAATATTGACTCTATCTGTGTCTAGAGCTGATAAACATTATTGCATTCCTTTCCAATATGTAATGTTATTAAAAATAGGTTAGTCACGAGGACTTCTTATCAAAGTCCCTTGTTTCCCTAGAAACAGTGACCAGCATTAACCTTTCTAAAAGTAGCCCCTGCAAAAGACAAATGTCTTTGGTTGCCACTGTTACAAATTTAATCTGGAGGAAATGTGGTGCAATTTCTAGTTTATATTAAAAGAAAGCAAATAAACTCCAGAAAACCAGGAGTAACATGTGCAGAATCAATTCACATCAGGCCAACAAGAAAAAATAAATTGATCATGTTTAAACCAGTGCTGGCTGTGTCCCTTTCTAAGTGACACAAGCGTTGAAATTGCATTGGTATCAGCTACTGAAGCAGTTGTTTGCAGCCCTCCCCAAAAAAAGGGAGGTGTGGGAGTGAGATAGTAATGTTCATGGAGGACTGATGAAAGCTGAATATTTGCAGAACAGAAAAAATGTAAGTGATAACAACATACGTGTAAAAAAGATGCTGCCTTCTAAGCAAAGTAGGTGGTAAGGGGAATGTCGTGTTGAGAAGTAAAGCTACTGGCAATATGAGAGAGGAGCAGGAGGGAGAGAGTACCAGCATGTTATACTCTCATGGCAGGAAGCAATCATTTTCTCAGTCTTCACAGCAATTAACAACATTTATAAATCTTGGTGATGCAAGCAATTTACCTTGTTTCAGATTACGTGATCAAGGCCTCTGCTTAAGCTTTACAGAATCATTCACTGTTCACCTAAGCAACTGAGATCACTAGTTCTATTTTTTAATTTTTTTTTCAAATATAAAGCAAAAAGGTGAGGAGTTAGATCCAATATCAATACATCCCCTATATCTATGCTGTGAGACACTGAGAACCTCTAAAGCAGCAGGGTTGAGAAGTGATTCTGGTTTAAGGAAACAAATGAGAAGAGCACAACAGCCAGTCAAGCGATGAAGCTTGACATGCTCTTTTTCAGCTTGAGTGCAGGTTCCTTTCACAGACCAAGACTGAAAGCTTCACTTCTAGCTCTATCAGGGGACCCTCTCCCCAACTTAAGTCTGTCTGGAGGTGAGCATGTCTCTAGCAAAGCAGGAGCGATTTGCTGTCTCTTGGTTGCATTCCCCAAATGCTAAAAATACCAGGTTACTAAAGCGCTCAGATCCTCAGACCTGCCACTTCAATCTCCTGTCTTTGAGTCTATCACTTCCCTAAATTCCTCCCCTTCTTACAAGCCTACTTTGTCTGTGCAACCTGTCACTGTCCAGTCATCAGGACAACAGCTCTAAAAATAGCCAACTTGGTATGCAAACATTTTTCTTCTTGCCTGGTCACAAACCAAACCACTTGCTCCTGTGGGTATCTAAGCATTCAATGAAGCTGTGGATAAGTTCCCTCCCAGCTCCCCCATGCTTCCTCAGAATTGAGGTTTTCTGAAGTCCTAATATCTTGTCGTCTTTTGTGGCCAACAAGTATTATCCACTATATTTATTGTCCTTTTAACTTTTACATTCAGCTTATGCTAGAACCAAAGGAAGCCTATATATCTACTCATGCTGGTAAAAGCAAATCCATCTGGATGTATCAATTGTTTTGCTATTTATGGGTTGAAGGAAAATGAGACTTGAGTTATTTATGGTAGTTGTTTTACAGGAAAAAATTAGTTTACAATGAGAAGGCCAGACATTGCCTAAACTTGGTCTCATAAATGAGTTTCCTGAAGCAAAGCACTCACTAAAATTGATGCCTACTTTGTTCATTATCTGTGATTAACTTCCCAGGCAGAATCAATATATTCTTAAATTTAACTGCCTTGCCTTGTTCATAAACTTGGGAATACCCATGTATCCCAAACCTGAGCCTATAGGCTTGGCTTTTAAACCTCTGGAGCCCAAAAAGGGGATTTAGAGCACTTGACTGGGATCCCAGAACTCACATCCTAGCTTTGTTGCTTGAAGGCAGTTTGGATCACATAACAAAATTCCCTTTATAATCACTTGTCCCTTGTGCATGAAGCTTTGATTTTATATTCTAGGAGAGTTACAGCTGAATAGACTTAATTTCCACCCCACCCCAAGCCCTTGGTAATTAAGTTCTGAGCACTTGGATAGGCAGTACTTCCCCCCGTGAAAACACAGAAGCAGAAAAAGCTGCTTCTATGAAGTCATGGAGCAAGAATGGTGTGGCTTCCAGCTGACATTCCTGCCCCCCACCCCCCTCACCAGGGCGCAGCCACATGTGTCCCCTCCTCAGGCATTGTCTCTTCACCCAGGATCCAGTGCACAAATATAGGCATGGAGGAAAACTGATGCTTTAAACAGTTATCACCAGTGACCTTGAGATAGGGACATATAAAGTCTGGGCTAGGCAGAGTCGTGACACTTTCTGTGTGCTCTCCAGGGTGAGTACCAACCTCTCTCACTTCTCAATGCGGGTAGCCAGCTGTGCTCTAACACTGTGCTGTGGTTTTGATGTGACTAAGGTTTTCATGTGGTTTAAGGATTTAGTAGTAATATCACTAAACATATAGCCTATGCGAGACATCCTAGGATGCTGCTTGAATGCTGGGATGGAAAATACATGTTTTTTCTCTAACATCTGATCATTCATTTAACCAGCCAGAATAACCACTTAGGAAAGTGTTATATCCCTTGTAACTATGCATCTGGATGGACTGATTAACCAGTTCCTGCAAGTCATATTTTCTGTCTATCACCTGCAAGAGTTGATGGCTTATGCAGCTTGTAACTTTAAGCAGCTCATTAGTCCAAGGAATCCTGTAATCTAACCTAAATTACAACCCTTGGAGAATTATGGGTTCTCTCTCAAAGACAGGCGATGCCCACTGTTGCTGCTATTGTGGACGAGCTGTTACTACTACAGGAGCTCTTCCAACAGCCCCAGCAAAGAAAGACAAGAACACTCCCTTCCAAGTCTGAACACACCACCAAATTGTTGGTGGTCCTGGACATGCCATTTAACTTGAACAATATTGGCTTTCTATAGGGAGTAGGTGTTTTCAAGGATCTTCCAAAGTTCATATACAAGGGCTCGCTCTCCTTGTTAGCTAGAAAAGGTTGGGAAAAAAAAAAAAAAAGCAGCAAATGTCTTTAGCTCTGCATTTTATTTCCTGACTATATTGCCTTTTAAAAATAATTCTATGAACATAAACTAAACAATGCTTCCAATTTCTCATATCTCGGAATGGATTTGTTTCTCTGAGTTCTCTGCACCCACAAGGTGTGTGGCTGCCTGGGCTCTGTCATAACTGAGCACGAGACAGTTGAAGAAAAATTGTTTCTCTCCCGGCTGCTTTACAACATAACATTCTTGCCATAGTGATTCACTCTGGGTATATATGGATTTAAAAAAAAAAACCCAAACAAAACAAACAAACAAAAACCAGAAAAGAGATAAGAAGGTAATAGCTGAGTAACTGTCCCTTAAAGGTCTGCAAATGGAGCTAGGTTGCACAGAGGTGATTTAGAGTACTTCAGTGAATATTAGGACTTGTGAGAATCTGTCCTGAGTCCTAGAGATTAACACTGGAATGGCTCCTCTGGCATTGCACATTTTATGTGAGATGACACTTAAACCCTCTAATGCTGTTCTGTTTAAATGTATGAACTGATGTAATTTCATTGCTCCACCAGAGCTAAAACATATTCCCTTGGGAGAGACTTTGCCATGCTATATTTGAGTTATGTTTCTAGCTGTGAATTTTGGTCAGCTCAGGTGATGTTAAAATAATTGAAGATAGTTGTGCATATGAAGGCCCTTAATCTTGAAAAAGGGGAAAAGTTAAGGCGAGTTCTGAGGAAGAATGGTTTTGCTCTACGGCATCAAGACAGAAGGTCTCAAGCTTGTACTGCAGAAGCAGGAGAGGGATGAATGTAAAATGTTTGGCAGCTCTGCTGTCTTAGGGATTTACATTCCCCAGGAGGAATGTGTTAAAAAAAACCTGCCTTGGTTGATGAAGACATTTTATCCCTACCAGGATTTTGTTAAAAAAAAAAAAAAAAAAAATAAAAAACCCCCCCAAAACCGGCGGGGGGGGGGGGTGGTGGTGGTGTGCGGGAATTGGGCGGGAGGACTGGAGGCACCATAGAAGATACCACGCTGG
>JANIJG010010053.1:0-35880 GCA_024611175.1 Megaceryle torquata | reverse complement strand
AGCCCAGGATGCGATTGGCCTTCTGGGCTGCAAGCACACACTGGCTGCTCATGTCCAGCTTCTTGTCTACCAGCACCTCCAAGTCCTTTTCTGCAGGGCTGCTCTCTGTTGCCTCTTCCCCAAACTTGTATTGATAGTGGGGATTGTTCTGGCCCAGGTGCAGGACCCTGCACTTGCCCTTGTTGAATCTCATGAGGTTCACCTGGGCTCACCTCTCCAGCTTGTCCAGGTCCCTCTAGATGACATCCTGTCCTTCCGGTAACACTATTCCTGGAAGTCACTATTTCGTGAGTCTTTTATAAAAGAGGGGTACCGTGCCCATTGTCTCTGTCTTGGATCATCCTAAAATCTTTTTCTTCTCTGTACTTAGATGGTATTTTTACATCTACAGTCATGCAAGGCAGAAAGTAGGCCTTTAAGGGAAATGAAGAACTCAGTGTGCTACAATGCTGCATACACATGCTTGATAGATATGTATGCAGTATTCCCATTTTGGTTTTATTCATACTTTCTCTAAATCTTGGTCTTCAGATTGGAGTAGTAGAAAGAAAGAGTTCGTTGCTGTCCTACAGTTGTAAGAAACAAAGAAAAAAAAAAAAAAAGCGCAAAAAACAACAAAAAACCTGAACACATTTATAAACAATTGTGCAGAAACAAAGGTATGTCAGGGTGGATCTTTCATTCTATGTTTTTTTGAGATATCCTGAATGGATGACAGTTTTGACCTTAGCAGTTCTTTTACAGATATGCTACTGGTATCTACCAACCCATACGACTACCACTTTTGCTCACAAGGAGTAGTTACAGTGGACAACTTGGATGATGGAGAAGAATTGATAGCAACAGATGTAAGCCTGTATTGATTTGACTTCAAGCTTTATAGATTAGGCGTATGTGGGGAGGTAAATGCTGTTGGGAACCTAGCTTCTTTCACTGAACCTACTGGACTAAAGTGAAAGCAGAAATGGGTCTTAATTGCATCCATGCTATGAAGAATGACACCAAATGAACTATCATACTTTTGAATCTGTCCTTGCTCTATGTAGTGCCCATGAACATAATGTCCTTATAATTTTGATATATCAAATGCTAGATAAAGGGAGGTCACCTCCTGCTCCTCAGCTGCTGCTGGGTATTCAGGGTGTTCAAGCAGATGCTTTGTGAGATAACACCCCTTGGCAGGTTAGTAATATCTACCATGCAAAGGCAGATTGTGGGGCTGCAAAATGCCATTGCTTCTGAATAGGCAAGTGACAAAATATCTGTGTTTCCTTTTCACAGCAAGCCATGGACATCTTGGGTTTTGTGCCAGATGAAAAGTCTGGTTCTTACAAGCTCACAGGTGCAATCATGCACTTTGGGAACATGAAATTCAAACAAAGACCCAGAGAAGAGCAGGCAGAAGCTGATGGCACTGAAAGTAAGAAGAACACCTAAAGTTAATCCTTACCTTCAAAAGTCTGGCTTGTATCATGCACTCTGCTGAGGAAAAAAGCAGTCTGCTTTGATCTTGCATGATGTAGCTCCTGCTCATCCAAGAGTACTGTGCTTTATTTGTAGCAGTGGCTTTGTTCAGTGGTGGGTAACCTTAGTAGAAGGTGAACAGACACAGAACAACCCAATGAAATTCTATTTTTTATAACCATTTGAAAAAAATAATTGTAAAAAATTGTTGCCATAGCACTCTCTTTCATGTCCTCAGGTCTTACTTCCTCTTGCACCTGAAACTGTCTATAACCAGCATGGGTATTTTCCCTATACCCAGACTGTTTCTCAGGTGTGATTCTTGCAGCAATTGGGGTCTAAGGTAGCTAAGGCAACCTCCTCTACCAGAAGGGAGAGTACAGGCACACCTAACACAAATCATTAAAAGAGCAAGGTCTTTATCCAGTTTCTCTTTGGAAGTAGATGTATTTAATTTTATTTTGCCTTGGCTAGACATGTTTCCATGTAGTTCAAAGCCAACCGAAACCTTATTTCTTTTGATCAGGTGCTGACAAAGCTGCCTATCTAATGGGAATCAACTCCTCTGATTTGATTAAGGGTTTATTGCACCCTAGAGTGAAAGTTGGCAATGAGTATGTGACCAAAGGTCAAAGTGTTGAACAGGTAAGGAGAAGCTTTCAGGGTGTCTGGATATTTGTCTCTCAAGCCTTGAAGATTCATCTGTAACATCTGAGAGAGACAGACAGCTGCTAGAAATATTAATGTGTACTGTCTAATAACTGTTCTCATTTTATATCCCAAAACTTGGGAGAATAGACAGTGAAAGTGCTGGAAACTGGTGAAGAGACTGACAAAAGAATAATGGCCAGCACTGCCTTTGATAGGACTGCTTTTCTAATGTGTTAGTAGCAGGAATTCAAGGAAACCAGGTGCAGTAAAACCACATGGGGATTGCTATCTAATTTTGTATAAGAATTGTTACCCAGAAGAGTTGAGCAATGGATTATTTATTCACTCCTCACTCATTCATTATTCATGTAATTTTAAGCTCTGTGTGACCTCAATCAGCTAAAAGCAATACTCACTTAAAGGTATCTCTTCATTTAGGAAACAAAAGTCCTTGGGTTAGCACTGCTGCAGCTGTAGCAGTATTATAGAAGATGCTGCAGCATCTTCTGCTGTTTGAAGACAGGCTGTGATACAGGCTCAGAAACTAGAAAACTGCTGGAGATACCTCTACCCCATTGGTATAGACTCTCACAGGCTAAAGAAGAGACTTTTGACAAACTTTCCTATCACCTGCTTATGCCATAGCATCCCTCAAAGATTAGAAGCAAATGAGAGTGAGCAACGTGAGCACAGACCTCCCCAGAATAATGTCAGTAGCTCTGGACATCATGGCTGGCATCCAGCCCATGAGCTTTTTGGTACCTAACTTCCACAGCAATGTAAGGGATTAAAACATTTGCAACTTGCTGTCCAGCTGTTTCCCATGAGGTACTTTACTATCACTTTATGTATGTGTTAGTATACATACATATATGTAACAACCATGCGATGAAAAGACAGCATGGATAAGGGGAGAAGCTGAGTGTTGTATTAAGTATGTCTTAATGATAATAAGACCCATTGTGAAATTTCATTTAAACCATAAGTAGGGATTGAAATAGGCTACTGCACTGAAATCCTTGTTTTCCACAGTGAACTTTGTTCCACACAATGGTATTTCCAAACATGTATTTTAGGTTTTGTATGCTGTTGGAGCCTTATCTAAGGCAGTGTATGATCGAATGTTCAAATGGCTGGTGATTCGTATCAACAAGACCTTGGACACTAAGCTGCCAAGACAGTTCTTCATTGGAGTCCTGGATATTGCTGGTTTTGAAATCTTTGATGTGAGTATTCATGTGTGAGGAATTCTTAGAAGGACATAAAAGATACCAAGCGATAGCTCTTGTGTGGATATTTCTTTTTCTAAATGAACAGAAGGCAAAGTGCCAAGAAATCCATAGAGCAAGTAGTGTGTATTACTTTTTCCATTAGTAGATGTAGAAATCACTCGGCATTTAGCACAGCTGGACATGCTGAAAGTTCCTGGGGAGAAAGAGAGTGGCCACCTTTGGCAAAGACATCATCTTGCATGTTTGGGGCTCTGTATTAGGAGAAAGTATTGTTCCCACTCTTTGAGAAAAAACATCTTGTATATAGCTTATGATATTTCACCTCTTTGTATCTCTAAGGCATCTATCTTCATCTCAATGTACAAAATAATTTTTTTACAGTGAGAACAATCTTACTGGAACAACCTTCCTAGAGGTCTGGTAAAGTCCCCATCACTGGAGGCTTTAAAGATGTGATTGGACAAGAGGCTAGACACTCTTATTTAGGCACCCTCTCCCACAAAATGTTGAACCAAATGATCTTTCGAGGTCCCTTCCAAACTGGACTGTCCTGAGATTCTATCGTTGCAAACACGTGTATGTGAGAAAAGCACGTCCCAACTTCTGTTTCTCAGAATCCATCCCTGAAGATAAATGCTTAATGCTGTTGCTGCTATGTGTTGTTCTCTGTATTCAGCAAAGCAAAGAGCATGTTGGTCCTGCTTTACAGGACTGGTGTGGTAAGTTGCTGGAGGAAAGGCTGTGCATCCTGAGAGACTTGAACAAATCTGGACATCCTCACACTTCAGAGAATAGTACATGAGGCAGGCAGCCAACAGTCCACTACTGAACTCTCCCCTCCTTTGCCTTTGGTGTTACACTCAGTAGGTTCTGAACCAGTTACTATTTAGAAAGGTTTTTGATGTAAACAGTTTCCTTCTTGCTGTTTCACCAAGCCTTTTCCATAGTTAACTGTGGTGAAAATGTTTCTTTATCTCCTCCTGCAGTTTAACAGCTTTGAGCAACTCTGCATCAATTACACTAATGAGAAACTGCAACAGTTTTTCAATCATCACATGTTTGTCCTGGAGCAAGAAGAATATAAAAAGGAAGGCATTGAATGGGTATTCATTGATTTCGGCATGGACCTACAGGCCTGCATTGATCTGATTGAGAAGGTATGTATAGGAGTGCTATGGTGTATAAATGAATTGGTTTTATTTATTTTATGCTCCCTTGCATCATGTGGTTACTCTTTTAGAATAGTCAAAGGCTTCCTCCTCAGGATGAGGAGAAATTTTACAGACTTAAAATTCCATCAGATCAAATTTAAAAGGCTTCACAGATACTGAAGCAGGCAGCCTAAGCATTTTCCAACAAAGATGCTCTTAAATCCACAGCCATTGGGAATCCTGTCTATCCTTGAAGAGGAATGTATGTTCCCGAAAGCTACAGATATGACATTCAAAGCCAAACTCTATGACAATCATCTTGGAAAGTCACCTAACTTACAGAAGCCCAGGCCTGATAAGAAAAGGAAATATGAAGCTCACTTTGAACTTCTTCATTATGCTGGTTCAGTAAGTTCCTTTGCTGGTGGGTAGACTTCAGTCTTCCAGGTGGGGTTTGGCCCATAGCACACAAGGGAAGGTGGGAATGATGATGAGGGGGGGAAAAAGGGACAGTGAGGAGTAAAAGCAGACATTTACTCTGTCTGCATAAGTATTGCAACACAGTAAGATGCCAGGACATCTGGTCCTTTGGTACATAAATAAAATGAAACCAACTGAGGAAGGCTAATAGTGCTTTTGCTGAACATATGCCTTGCCTTCCCTTTATCACTTTTCCTACAGTCATGTTCAAACTAATGATTAAATAGCAGCAGCATCTCACTTTCCATCTTGGTTCCCTGTACAAATCAGTTGAGTAATTTCTGCCTAACTTCAGGGATGTTAGAAAAAAAACTACTTTACATCACTTTTTAGTCACATTATGACCAGTGTGTCAAAATAGCCAAGGGAAATGTTGTTAACTGAGGGGGTTGGACTAGATGATTGTTAAGGTCCCTTCCAACCCAAGCTGTTCTGTGATTCTGTGATTAATTCTGCTGTGAAGATTTAAGTAACAAGTATGATGATGGTGGTGTGAATGGGCCAAAACTTTCCCAGTTTCAAAGTTCTGTTTTCAGACCAGATGAGCAGAATTTGAGGAGGACACATGAAATTTTGTATCAAATTAGAGTTGATATGAAGCCTCAGCACAGCAGAGCTGGAACCTACTTGATGTTGTTAATTTCAAATAATTTAACATCAAGATAATTTGGTATTTATTAAGAGAAATAATGCTAATCTTGCTGTTTATCTGTAGTTGTTAATGTATGTAGCAAAGAAAATTAAAATTTCTATCCCCTTGTGGTACTAATAATGGAACATATTTTTCCACTAAAGAGAGCTGTGCAAAGTCTGGGAGTTAGATTTTTTTAGTCATTAAATTTGTCAGAAAATCTTGATTATCCCAGTGTAGCATGCTGTTGTGAAATTACTACTTGTGCCTTTTATAGTTCAGTACTTATTGGTAGGGTTTCTGGGATAGCAGTGGCATGTGGTATCTCTACAGCCAACTGCATGCAGTCCGTAAGAAGATGTAGGGACCAGATAGTTTGGAAGGGGAGGGGGGGGGCGGGATTCAGTTAGCAGTTATTAGGAAGAGAAGTTTGGGAATTAGAAGAGAATTGGAGGGAAAGTGATCAAAAACTGGGTGGTTGGTACCGCTCTGAGTGCAGTACTTCACTAAAGGTCATGCTGGCTGCTCTGAAGGGGAACATTTGCAATCTCTGATTTGTTTCCAATGCCTTGCTTGTAGGTTCCCTATAACATCATTGGCTGGCTTGAGAAGAACAAAGACCCGCTTAATGAAACTGTAGTAGGTATTTTTCAAAAATCATCCAACAAACTCCTGGCAAGCTTGTTTGAAAGCTACGTTGGCGCTGACAGCGGTAAGCAGAATCAGCTCACAGGGGTTTTCTTTCATTTCTGGCATGTGTGCTTGGGAATGAATTTAAGAAACAAAACAATTCCCTTAACTGCAATTGAATCAACACTAAATGAGGCAATGACTAATTATTTAGATGTGTACAGCATCTGTAGGAGTTTGCAAGTTATACCAAGTAGGCCATTAGCTCGGCTAATTTGAATGCATAATACCTCTGAGCAATTTTGGCAAGGAAATCTGTGTGTTGTGAGCACTCCAGTGGGAGTTCGAACATGCAAGTGTTCAGATACGCAGGCAAGCGTTGCACAAAATATTTTGTACGTAAATGCCCATGAACAAGAATAGCTCTTTTTTCCCCTCACTGTAGTACTCCTTGATAGCTACCCTGAATTAAATAAGAAATGCAGTGTTTAAGAGCGTGGAGTATTTTGTTGGATTGCTGGTGAGCAGACACTGAAGGTACCTGAACACCATGCCACACTGGCCAAAGTAGATTTTGCCAATGCATCTTCCTTTCAGTTGCTCTTGGGTTTTTTGTTTGACAAGACTAATGTATGTCTGAGAACATATTTAAGATGTATGCATTACATAGAACTGTTTTAGTTGTGAGAAGACAAGCAGTAAGCATCCAGAAAATTGATCTTAAGTAAATAAGACTGGCATTCATTACAAAGATGTAGCTGCTATGTCCTGAAGTTGCAATCACTTACAGCCTATTTATTAGTAACCTTATTTCTATAGATGTTGTTGTCATGAATCATAAGACACTTTCTGAGGAAGCAAGCAGGCTGCAGACTTCATAATGTGAATAAGAGATGGAGTTGAATATAAATAACAAAAATCCTGCCTTAGTATCTTGCAAGTTACTAACTGCCTATTTGCCTATGGATATTCCTGTCTGTCAGAATACTACCTCAGTTTTCCTCAGTGTCAGAACACTGAAAAGAACAGCCTGTCCACATTAGCTCTTCCAGTCTTGTCAGTGTCACTTTCAAAAGGGGGAAAGGCCATGGATAATTGCATCAAGCACATTGTACTCTTCACTGCTCCTTTTATGCTGACTATTGTTGACAGGTGACAGAATGCCAGACCTCCTGGAAATGATCTAATGGTCCAGTGTTGAGAGAACTGCAGCAATTGCTATACATTTTTTGGGTCATGTTCTGCTCTTGTGAAACTTCATAAAGGTCATTGCAGAAACTAGCACTCCTTTGCAGGATCTAAGTGATTTTGACTCCAAAGTTCTAAGCAAATTGCAGGGGATGCAAAGCTACTATAATTACAAATATTAGTTTTTCTCTATTCTACACAAATGTTACTTGCACAGCTTCTGTGTCTGCATAGCAGACATGTGAGTATCAGTGTCTGTACAACACATTGTACAGTATAAGTTTTCCATAAAAATTACTTCAGCCTTTCCTTCTTGTACATCATGTCACCCCACAAGGAACTACAAATTACTTGATTTTGTTAAAAGTTATTTTACTGCTTTATTCGTATTTATGGACTTTCTACATACTAAGTGATGCTGCGAAATGCAAAAGCAATCCAGGAAGCTTACAGTGGTCTTTGACAAAAATACTAAGTATGGATGGAGAGATGCAAACTTGTGATATATATCACACTTGTTCAGAATGTTTTGTATATATTTGAGCAACAGAGCCATCAAGTCATTAGCTATGCCTTTCATACAAAGAGAGTGGCATTATTAGAATAGTTTATCTGTCTCCCATGTCCTGCATGCACCCCTTACTGAGAGAGAGATTTTGATTTTTTAATTTCCTTTTGTTCTTTTATTTCTTAGCTGACCAGGGTGGAGAAAAGAAACGTAAGAAAGGTGCTTCTTTTCAAACTGTGTCCTCATTGCACAAGGTTTGTTTACCTCTCCTCACCTGATGGTTTGAGTTAAGACAATACATTGAAAAGGAATGTTAAGGATTGTAATGGACAACAAAACCTAAAATCCAACGTTGGCATTTGATTTGAGTCTGGGTTATTGGCTTTGGCTAAATGAATACACTGTTATTAAAACCACATGTGTGAGGAGCTGCTCCGTTTTATCTTCTTTGAGCACATCAGGAGATTAAGTGGGTTCTATTCTATTTGAGAAAATGCCACAAAATTTTGTGAACAACCTTTATCACTCACTTTGTGTCTTACAGCTTCACATATGTCTTTGGAACAGGAATGGGTTACAAGTAATTTGCTAGTCCCTCTCTGATTACTGTCTGTAATTAGATCCTAGGGTTACAGCAGTCATGGGAAACAAAACTTGTTGAATGGAGTGCAATATAGACTCTTTTTTCCTGAGTAATTCCCTTCTACTCAGACTGGCATGTGCTCCTGGTGGAAGCTGTTGCTAGGATCGTGCCTGGGGAAAAATGGGGCCTGTAATTTACCATTAGAACCATTTCTTATGGGTAACATTCAGGAAGCTGTAATATAGATAAACCTCAGGTAGGGAAGGAAGTTGTTATCTCCCACCAGTCATGTCATTTTATCTTGTTTGGAAGTACTCTCCCCGAAGGGAAATCACTGGAAACCATGACCTGTATCTTACCGTTTGAAGAAGTGTAGATAGCTGAAGGATCACTCAGACAGTAATGTAATAATCCACAAATAGATGCCCACTTCCTGCACACCAGAAGCTGCTAAGTACCCAGCTCACACTGTCTCATTTATCGTCCTGATTGGCATATGAGAAATTTTCAGTTTGAACATCAGTCATGCTGATAACATTATATTCCACCTCTAATGGTCTCTAGTTTCTGCTTATGAGACAAAACATTCTCTGTAAAGCTTGGTGATTGCTGGTAGGCACTGAATGGTTGGCTGCTTCCGAGCTAGCTTCCTACCTGCCTGGGAGACGTGTGATTATATCAATAAAGGGAAAATGTTCGGCTAGGAGCACAACTACCTGGCTTTTATGAGGATCAGATGGGAAAGGTGAACTATCCTCGCTGAGTGGGGGAGTGACTAGGCAAAAATGCAGTTGGCTTTACAGAAATGCTCTGCAGGATAATACTGCATCTTGCTTGCTCTTAATCTTGATTCTGACATTTCTGGTTGCAAATAAAACACATCTTCTAAAGACTTTGCTAAAAATTGATGTGGATTCCTACAATAATGTTAATTTGTACTTTAGTTTATTTGAAGACATTTCTCTGTAATAATTTTGGTAAGCTTATAATTTTGCTAGAGACTATTTCGAGAGACGACCTTAGTAAACTTAATCACCAACAAAACAGAGAAGTCAGTGATTGGAATTCCACTAAACCACTAAAGCTAATTGCGTTTTTAATACATCTGTTCTAGGAAAACTTAAATAAGCTGATGACTAACCTAAAATCTACAGCCCCTCACTTTGTGCGATGCATTATCCCCAATGAATCAAAAACTCCAGGTATGGAAAATATAAGAGTCTTAAAATTTTAGTATATTTTAACTTCAGTATATTAGAACTTAAAAATTAAGTATTTTCAAATGATATTGTTCCAATCCTCACCAGACTGTGAGGAGACTGTTTGTGTTAGTCATCTTATCCAATGGTGTTGCTCTTCCAGGAGATGACACCTCATATTTTTCAGTTCCCTTGGTGAAATGAAGATTAAGCCCTATAGAGAAACTCCATTTAATTTAGTCTTGGTTTTCCTCTGTAGGTGAAATGGATGCTTTCCTTGTCTTGCATCAGCTCCGCTGTAATGGTGTCCTGGAAGGCATCCGCATTTGCCGCAAGGGTTTTCCAAACAGGGTGCTTTATGCTGACTTTAAACAAAGGTACTGCAAAGCCGTGTTGTCTCCTGTCCTAACCCATCAGTCAAAATAAGTAAACCATGACCTCTCATTTTTATTTGAGGTATTGGATTCTATTCAAGTTTATTTTCAATCCCGTTTGCCTGAACATGGAAGGCAGAATTCTGTTCTTGTTTGTGTCCATGTAGATGCAATGTAGGAAATCACCCTAGGTGATTAGTTCAGTTTTTTGAGTTTTGGAGGAAGGGGGAAGTAGAATTTAGGCAAATTTTACTCATTGCTCATCTGTTATTAACAGGTATCGCATTCTGAATCCAGGCGCAATCCCAGAGGATACATTTGTGGATAGCAGAAAAGCTGCTGAAAAACTGCTGGCATCTTTAGATGTTGACCATAACCAGTATCGTTTTGGACACACCAAGGTAACCAGAAAACACCATCACTGCTTATGTAAAGAGAAAAGTGATTGATATCTAATTTGCAAAATAGTACATTATGCAATTTCTGGTGGTGCCAATTAATGAAGAGTTAGTAATACAAGGAACCAGCAATATAGCAGCAAAGTGTTATTAATTTTTAAGCTGTTCTAGAGGAATCTTATTTCTCTGGCTCAAACTCCCATAAAGCTTTTATTACAGCAACACTACAGGCAGACAGAGCAGCAGCTGATGCTTCAAGCCTGCCAGTAAAATAATAGCTTATTTAATATAATATAGGTACACTCAAACATAGATGGACCACAAGATCAGCTGCAACTTTAGAAATTAGGCCATGTGCAATTGTGGCACGATCCCATCAGCAAGGATCTCTGGGAGCTGGGAGTTGTAGTTCAACTGACCTGCTCTGAACTCTGCCACAGTTGAAAAGTACTGTGGCAATAAAATAGTTTGGCTTATTCAGAACTGGGGAGATGAAGTGTAGTTTTAAAACAGCTTTGGAACTGTACAGTGCAGTCCCTGATGCAAGTAGTACTTGGCTCTCTATACTCTTATTTTACAGTGTGTCAACAAAACCACCATTTTTTCTGAACTGTTTCTATAAGGCTTGTGTAACTCTGGAATAAAATCATTCATTATGGTGGAATGACATCTGTGCATGTAACAGGTGTTCTTCAAGGCCGGTCTCTTGGGCCATCTAGAAGAAATGAGGGATGAGAGACTTGCGAAAATCTTAACGATGATCCAGGCAAGAGCGCGTGGCAGACTGATGCGGATTGAATTTCAGAAGATAGTGGAGCGAAGGTATGAAGGCACCCCTTTAAAAATTAACATATAATAGTCATTACAGTTTAGTTATATGTTGAATAGTACCATTATTACAGTCCCTAAGGCTATAGCTAACCCTAAGTTAAAGTTTTACACTGGATGTATACTAAAAATAATAGAAACTGTGTATTAGTTGCCTGCACCTCTGGTAAAAATCAGAGCTGGAAATTTTCGTTGTCCCTGTAAATCAAAAGATATGGAGGAACGTACTACAAGTTCCTAATGTTAATGAGAACAAAGCCTTAAAATGACTGAGAAATTAAAAAACCCAAAACCTCACTTTGTCAATTCAGGCTAAGTTTTAGGGAATTTTATTTGTTTTCTTCTTAAACCAGGGACGCCCTTCTTGTAATTCAGTGGAACATACGTGCTTTTATGGCTGTGAAGAACTGGCCCTGGATGAAGCTTTTCTTTAAGATCAAACCTCTTCTGAAGTCTGCAGAAACTGAAAAGGAGATGGCCAATATGAAGGAAGAGTTCTTGAAACTGAAGGAGGCTCTGGAAAAATCTGAAGCTAGAAGAAAAGAACTTGAAGAAAAGCAAGTCTCTTTAGTTCAGGAAAAAAATGATTTGCTTCTCCAGCTCCAAGCTGTGAGTAGACACATATATTCATATATTTATTAAATGTTCTTTGAAACTCAAAGGCTTGCAGACCAGAGTGTTAGAACAATTCAATTAAAATAAGCTGTCTTGTCAGAGTCTTGACAAAAAATAGAGCAGGTAGAAATTATCATGTTCTAGCCTATAACCAGGTAGGCTAGCAATGCAATTCTAATAGGTTCTGTCCAAGGCAACATCCATGGCAGTTAGATATGGAAGTAGTCTTATATGTGACTAACCATGCTCACCACTGTCTCATCTTGCTCTGTTCATTATTTGTCCCTTTTGTCTTCTGAAAGAAGAGTAGGAAATTTTCCTTGTGCTGCTTTGTAGCATTGGCTCAGTCTCTCTGACCACTTACACTGCAGGGGACAAGCGGGGAAGAAAACAGGCCAGGCAGTCATTGCTCTTCTCTTCCTTGTGCCACACCAGGAGCAAGACACTCTGGCAGATGCTGAGGAACGATGCGACTTGTTGATTAAATCCAAGATTCAGCTGGAGGCCAAAGTCAAAGAACTGACGGAGAGGGTTGAGGATGAGGAAGAGATGAATTCTGAGCTGACTTCCAAAAAGAGAAAATTGGAAGATGAGTGCTCTGAACTCAAGAAGGATATTGATGATCTTGAAATAACACTTGCAAAAGTAGAGAAAGAGAAGCATGCTACTGAAAACAAGGTACCTTTAGAACTTCATCATGTATTCAAAAGAGGTGGGGTGTGGATTACCTTGATGACAAGAGATACTGGTCTTCTGGTGTTTTTACACCATCTGTTACAAAGGTAACACTGACAGGTGAATATATACAGAGTTATTTGACCTCATGAGGGAAAAAGTGTTAACTCTAAGCATGTTTCTCTTTTTCTGAATTGAATTTTGGTGCAGTTCAGCTAAAGAATTATGTCTAGTTTGACCATTCTTAAGTAAAGAATTTTCTATTGTAACCATGAGTTCTTCCAGCTCTTCTTAAAGCCTGTAAATGCAAAGCTCATTTCCTCCTTCTTCCAAAGAGAATAAGAAGCTGGAATCCATCACAATGAGAGTGACATGGAAAAGAGTTTAGTACATTTGAAATAATGTACTAAACCCACAACAACAGCTAGTGCGTATTGGTGTCCTTGAAGGCAATTTCACTCAAAAAGCCATAAGGGGCTGGGAGCAGAGAGATATCGTTCTTACCATTGTCTTCCTTCTTCCAAGTTCAGTATAGACAGTCATTTGAGCCAGGTTATCATAATCCCTTGCTTCAAAATCTTACAAATACATCTTCCTTTCTCACACAGGTCAAAAATCTGACAGAAGAAATGGCAACTCTTGATGAGAATATCAGCAAACTTACTAAGGAGAAGAAGTCTTTACAGGAAGCTCATCAGCAAGTTCTGGATGACCTACAAGCAGAGGAGGACAAGGTCAACACACTGAGTAAAGCTAAAGTGAAACTAGAACAGCAAGTGGATGATGTAAGTTGGCTTTGCCTTCATGTTTCTGTACGCTTGTTTGTCCACCACTTAGAGTTTTCATGAGTCTGAAATGTTGCAAAGTTTCAAAATGTGTCCTTTTAGAAATGATCAAGGATTTAGAAAGGACATCCTTGTACTGTCTGTTAAAGGTATAATTACAAGAACACTATAAAAAAAAAAAAATCTGTGTTCACCCTTTGAAAGGAGGGCAATAATGAGGGAAAATCCACTCAGTTTGTATTTGCAGTGTAAATGCCATGAAGTCAGAGAACTTTGCTCCTGAGAGAACTGTAATGCTTGCATAAAGGTTTAATGTAGAATAACTCTTGCATCATATTTCTTTAGCCCATATGCCCACTGGCTGCTAGAAAACAAACCAAAACCAAACAAAACAAACCAAGAAACCCCAAAACAAACCAAAAAACCCCACCAACAATGGAAAATAGGATGCTTTGCAACTTTCTAGAGCTCAGCACAAAACTGGGCTCAGCATACATATGATCATTGCAAATCATCTGCATTTAATATGTTTAATAAGTGACTTTGTTCCCAAAGCTTGAAGGCTCACTTGAACAAGAGAAGAAAGTGAGGATGGATCTAGAAAGGGCAAAACGCAAACTGGAAGGGGATTTGAAGCTGACGCAAGAGAGTGTCATGGACTTGGAGAATGATAAGCTGCAGATGGAAGAAAAGCTTAAAAAGTAAGAGACTGATTCTGTTGTACATATTAAACCAGCACAGTTACAGCTGTCATTTCAGAGCCTTCAGGTGTGTCAGCCTGCTCTGGTGGTAGCTAACAGGAAATTCCATGTGGAGAGAGTGTGTAGCCAAGGGGGGATGGAAAATCACTCCTAATTGTGCATGGTATACCTGAAACATTAGAATTCATTACACCTTCTGGCACTGGGGAAAAAAAAAAAAAAAAAAAAAAAAAAAAAGATTTATGTTTCATATTGCTTAGAGGAGAAAGCTGAAGGAAGCATCTAAAAAGTTGTTCGTCCTAACTAGCTATGACAGCATTGTTGAACAACCTGACTCTTTTGAATGTATATTTCCACTGAGTCTGAAAATAATGTTGCTTTTGTATGACACAAAGAACCAGAAATATAATTGCACAAATGCATGCAGTCTTGACTTGGAAACTGCTGCTCAGAGGAAGATGTGTTTTCATGCAAATCACCATACATGAGGATTGCTTTCATTTTTAGATACATTAGAACTTTCATTGAACAACTCTTTTAAAACTGTAAAAGCCTAACTTAAAGCTACAGGGAAAAATTGTCACAGTAGGATTTTCCTTTCTGGGGCAGGAAAGAATTTGAAATGAGCCAGCTGAATTCCAAGATAGAAGATGAACAAGCTATAGTGATGCAGCTGCAGAAGAAGATCAAGGAGCTTCAGGTCAGCTTTCTGCCTTCTCGTATATCTTAGGATAAGTTTCTCTTTTTGCTTCACTGAAGGGCTTTGCAGAAACTTTTCATGGCTAGCTGCAGCTTGGCTTTGAAACCTGAAGTGGTGCAACTCGGTTTCTTCCCAGAATGATCCCTTTTCCCCTCAGAATGCTTGCTCTATAGTGATTCCTACCAACAGCAGGACACATGACCACAGAATGGTAGTGGTTTCAGGCATGGCAGAAAGGTTCTGGTGTTTTGTTTTAAGCAAATAATATTGTTCCAGATCATGGAGCTGAAGGTGGATGCTGGAGGGGAATTCAGCAGTAATAAGCATGGATTTGAAATTTAGGGGAAGGTTTCAAATGCACAGCAAATTTTCAACAGATATGAAAAGGCCAAAGAAAGACAGCACGGTCCAAAATAAAAATGTCTTGACCCAAAAATATCAGCTCTGGGCTTTTGTAAATAAAGAAGAGTCCCCTGCGATGACAATTTGTTGCTGCTACTTTTATCATCAAGTAACTTCTCTCATGTACTTCAGCTGAATATCAAGTACATGAGTATAAGGTCAATGCAGTTGAACTAAATGTCTTGAGCTAGAGCTTGTAGAGCAATCTACTGTGAGAAAGATGTGACCCATCATCCTTACTCTAGCTCAAGATCTGATTTACTGGCACAAATGGGCAAATCTTTTAACTACTGTGCTTCCACCCATGTTGTAAAGTGTGGGCTGGCAGAAGGTTTAAACATTTGTAAGCTGCTTCATGGTCTTCTGATGGGAATCATCACAAAAGTGACCCAATGGTCCTTATGTCTCTTTGGTAGGCTCGTATAGAAGAACTAGAAGAGGAGCTGGAAGCAGAAAGAGCTGCTCGAGCCAAGGTAGAAAAGCAGAGATCAGACTTGGCCCGAGAGCTAGAGGAATTAAGTGAGCGACTTGAGGAGGCTGGGGGAGCCACAGCTGCCCAGCTGGAGATGAACAAGAAACGTGAGGCAGAGTTCTTGAAGCTGAGGCGGGACCTTGAGGAGGCCACACTGCACTATGAAGCCACAGCTGCCACCCTGAGGAAGAAGCATGCAGACAGTGTGGCTGAGATGGGGGAGCAACTGGACAACCTGCAGCGGGTCAAGCAGAAACTGGAAAAGGAGAAAAGCGAGCTGAAGATGGAAGTGGATGATCTGTCATCCAACATGGAGCAGATGGTCAAGGGAAAAGTAAGAGACCCAAGGCTTCCCAAACCCCCCAAAAGTCATGTGTAGCTAAGGCTGGTCTGAAGGTTTCCCAGGGTACCTGTTTGGGCTGGAGTGTTTTAGAAGGTGGTGTCTTGCAATCTGAGGGTGCTTATATGCAGTGTTCCCCTTTCCTCAGCTAGCGGTATAACCCTTCTTACATGGAGATGACACAGTAATTAATATGGCCTGTCAAAACACATAGTGCCTCCCCAGTTCCAGGAGTAAGTTTTATCCATATATCTCGGAACACAAAACTGTGCCACTTAAATTATGTTTTCCTAGACTGGTGGTGACTGGGTGATGCCATTCAAAGCAGGTTATCTCCCATCCTAAGCAGAGTCCTCTCAGATTCTGCCCCTTCATTCACAGTTTTGACCCACATTAGCAAGGATTGCAAAGAAAAGGCTTGCATGACCACCATGTGCATTTTTACTTCCTATGGCTGAATTCTGTCTCCTGAGTATAGTCTTGGTAGCTGTCAGAGCATTCTAAAGAGTTCTTCCAGTGCAAGTGAAGAAAAGAAACTTCAGTATTCTGAGAGTTAGAAAGCTGATATCAAATTCAGTTTGTGACAAATGACAAAGTAGAATCAGTAGAGCAATTTTCATTGGCAAAGATTTTCCCATCTAGCAATTATGAGGAGGCTATGCCTGAACTTCATAGGCATTAGATTGCTTTTGAAGTTCTTTCAGAGTCCTTTTACACTGGTGCTTCCATTCAGAATGCAGTTTTGGGAAAACAAATATGGAAGGTGGTCTGATGGGGAGTTCCCTGGCCTTGGACTGTAGACACAGTCTACTGCTATGGATTGGGGTTTTTTGCCATTCATTTGAAAGACAAAAAAACCCAACCAAACAAAAACAAACAAACAAAAAACAATCAAACAAACAAACAAATAAAAACCAACAATGACCAAAAAACCCAAGGAAATAAAAACAACACAAAAAACACCAACAAAAACAACCAAGAAGATTACATGGATATTTTTGTAAGGGTGCAGCTTCCAAATGGCTGTCTGGACCCTACACTTCTGTCTTTTCTGCTGATTTCTATTAGGCAAATGCAGAGAAACTTTGTCGTACTTATGAAGACCATCTGAATGAGACAAAAACAAAACTGGAGGAAATGACACGCCTCATGAATGACCTCACTACTCAGAAGACAAAACTCCAGAGTGAGAATGGTATGTGTATGTTCAACCCAGATAGATTGTTTCCCAATAACTTATCAGGTGTGTCTCAGCACCTCATAGGTGAGAAGTATTGTGTAACAGTATCTGCTCTGAAGGTGGCTGGATTAGGATTGATGAATGGAGCAGTAGCTTTCTGTCTTTTGACGTTCCTGTCTTCAATATTTTTATAGCCTTGGTTGGAGGGACACCTTGCCTCAGACTGGCTTTTAAAACAGACCTATAACCATATCAGCATACTGTGATATCATCTTGTGTGCTGAAATGAATGTGCTGGCTAGGTACCCAGCTTCAGGAACAAGGACATGTATATCTACCTTGCAGTGCTAGAGGGAAGATGAAGGAGTTGGCATGCTGCTGCTGCATATGTGAATACCACCTTCCTCAGCATGACCTTGGGCATTGCACTCTAGAGATGCTCTCATCCAACCAGAAATACTGCATGTCCTCTAAATGCTTGCCACCTTTTTAGCCAAAGTAGTACCATTTAATCTCTGCATCCTCAGCAGATACCACTGTTCTGTGTGTTTTCAAAGACATGTTTTTAATTTCCTTTGTGTTTTCTTGATAGTTTTATGTTCTGCTATAAGGCTGGAATTTCCACTCTGCAGTTGAAGCCCTTCTTGTAATAAATGAAGTTTTCATTATGTAGTCCTCTCCTCTGTACACTGGTCATTGTGAGGTTCTCAGTGAAAAAGCAATGTAAAGTAGTGAAGAAAAGTATGAACAAAACCAGCTACAAATGCATGTGAAAGTAAGAGTCAATCTAGTCTGATCCATGAACTGAACTAAAATTAATGAATCAAGGTATTGGCAGCACAAAAAAATTACAAAAAGCCCAAACCACAAAACCCACAAACAAATTAACCAAAAAAAGCCATAAGGAAAACTATCTTGGTATAGTGTCTGATGGTTATAACTTTGGAAGAAGGTTCACAAAAGATCAGCCACAATCACTGTTCTTTTCTTCATCAGAATTGGACAGGTGGGACTTTGATTTTTGGCTAAGACTTTGCCATTTCATCATCTTTTCATTTTGTTAAATCCTGTGGCAGGTGAATTTATAAGACAACTTGAGGAGAAGGAGTCACTGATAAGCCAGCTGTCCCGGGGGAAAACATCATTTACACAACAGATTGAAGAACTTAGGAGACAGCTGGAAGAGGAAACCAAGGTATTGTTTTGATTGTGTTCCATTCATTGACATGAAATGGGGAAAACTGCTCATGTTCATTTGTACCCTGGATAAAAGCTAAAATGAGACACAGGAGTGAGAATGCTTCCTAGTAATTTTACTACGTTCCTACCCCCAAGGCAAGTCATAAGAGAAGAGTGTGAGAAAATAAACAGCATCCATAATTGTTAAATAAAACTTACCTGGTGAGATAGCCACAATCTCAGATCTTGCATCTTAGAAGTTTGGATGCTTCTCCAAAGGTGTCAAATTATCTTCAGTCTTGACAGCCTTCTCAGCATGTCACCAGTTAGGGATCATTTCAAACACTTCTTGCCTCTCCTGATCTGGACTGTCTAGGTCAGAGGCAAAAAGAAAATAAGGCTTAAGCTTCCATTTAAATTTCTAGGGGCTGTTTATTTGGGTTTTGCTGTAGGTAACCTTGCAATGGTTTCTATTCCTGCAGTCCAAAAATGCCCTGGCTCACGCCCTGCAAGCAGCTAGGCATGACTGTGATCTCTTGCGGGAGCAGTATGAGGAGGAGCAAGAAGCCAAGGCAGAGCTGCAGCGAGCTCTCTCCAAAGGAAATGCAGAAGTGGCACAATGGAGAACAAAGTATGAGACTGATGCCATTCAGAGAACTGAGGAGCTGGAAGATGCCAAGTAAGTGGGTTACATGGGTTTCATCACGTCCTTGGTTGGCCTCATTGTGCTCCCTGGGGCTTGTTATAGCACTGAGGAAATAGGGCAACCTGGTTGGAAAAATCCCTCTGGCTCACTGCTGTAATTTGTGGCTGTCATTCTGTTCTTTTCATTACTTGAGCAGGTCAGTGGTTCTGCTGAGTCTTTGCCTGTGGGGTAGTGGATGTGGATACTGAGGTTTATTTAAGAACTAACAAGATCAGAGCACCCTACTTGGTTATCTTGCACACTCACTTGCACACTCCTTGCTCCAGCCCAGTGTAATGTTCCCTTGATCTTGACTTTGCTTCCCATCAGGGAGATGATGGCTGCCCTGGGAAAGTAGGGCAGAAAGTCATGTTGGCTCATGCTATGCAGCCCCTCCCAGTTATCAGTCTCAGTTGTTATTGGACAAAGTCTCTGACCATCTTCAGCATCTGCTTCCAAGAAACTCTGATCTGCAGGATTCTCCCCCACTTCCAGTATATTTTCTTCATCTACCATCCTCACATTCTTTCTGGGTCCTTCTTTCTTTCCAGGGCTTTTTCTATCTGGGGCTTCCATCCCTCTCTTTTCCCAATCTAAATAGTCTGTAAACAAAAGACAAAGGCATGATCAACCTCCTAATTGGAGGTTCTGTCTCATATCTATTAACTGGAGGATTACAACACCTTCATTTAGACTAGGTCTTGTCAAAGTTTACAACAAACTTATACTGGTTGCATCTAGCAAGTAGCAAACTGCTGACTGAGAGTTCAGAAGTTCCATTTCAAAAATATTCACACACATGGACAAAATTATCTGCCCCATATTGGCATTCATAATTTAAACTGCTTTTTTGCCTATCATAGTCCTTTCTCTCTAGAGGCTTGATTTCCCCCTCCCTTCCCCTTGTCCCCTACTTTTCCCCTTCAAAAGTGATTTACTGAGATACTTCGGTGTCAGTTTTTCTGGATAACATGGCAGTGGTGGCATTCAGTAATTTCACCATGTCTTCCCACTTGGTAGGAAGAAGCTTGCCGCTCGCCTACAAGAAGCTGAGGAAGCAATTGAGGCAGCCAATGCCAAGTGCTCTTCTCTGGAAAAGACAAAGCACAGGCTGCAGAATGAGCTGGAAGACATGATGATTGACCTGGAGAAAGCCAACTCAGCAGCTGCATCCCTGGACAAGAAACAGCGTGGCTTTGACAAGATCATCAATGACTGGAAGCAGAAGTATGAAGAGTCACAAGCTGAGCTGGAGGCTTCCCAGAAGGAGGCACGTGGCCTCAGCACTGAGCTCTTCAAGTTGAAGAATGCCTATGAGGAGACTCTAGACCATCTGGAGACATTGAAAAGGGAAAACAAGAACCTCCAAGGTAGGCTTCATGTAGGCCCCATGTTCAGTGCAAGAGGGACGCCAGGGGACAGCTGGATGGATACAGATACCCTGTAGAAGCTGTCAGGAAAGGTGTTTATCTTATCCTTGAGGCTAGCTTTCCAGTGTGGAGACACTGACTGGTGCTGTCAATGAAGGTTTTAAACATAGAAATTGGTATGGCCGGAGGAAAGCAGGCTTCCCTGTGCTCACATGTCAATGAAGCTGACTGGCAAAGGTGCCAGTCTCAGGGGAGGAAGAAGAAAAGTAACAAAGCTGCAACAGAGGAAACCTAGACAGTTCCCAAAGCAGAGTACATCATTGCTAGCCTGCAGATCAGAGATAAAAGCTAAACTACTATAACTGCTTCAAAAAGCATTCACAAGAAAGTCTGCTTTCAAGTTGTTCAGGTTAAAGAAAAGTTGCTGTAATTGAAAGTAAGCCAGTGCTTTTGTACAGACAAGCCCTTGAGATAGCAGTTTGAGGCATGGATCTCGTATTCACACTCCATGAGTTGCAGTGTGTTTGGGACACACTGACCACTAAATCCATCCTATTTTTTTTTTTTCCCAGAGGAGATTTCTGATCTGACCAATCAGATTAGTGAAGGAAACAAGAGCCTGCATGAAATAGAAAAAACCAAGAAACAGATTGAACAAGAGAAGTCCGAAGTTCAACTGGCTCTGGAAGAAGCAGAGGTAAGGAAAGGAATCTCGGAGGAAGAGGAAAGGGTGTCTTTATCACAATTTCCCTTCCTTTTTTCATCCCTCAGCAGCACAGATGATGTGTTGATTGTTAGCAAGCGCAACCTTTCTGCACCCAGCTCTTCCAGCCTTGCTAGCCAGTGTTTTCAAGAATGACTGTTGACTTTTGAAGATGTCAGCTCTAAGATCATAACTGGAGGCCTCTTCAAAGGAGGTGCCTTCTAGGTTTGGTTGTTTTACGGCTGGGAATTTTCTTTCCCTTTCAGAAAGCTCAGAAATCTTCTGCCTGACTCATGAAAATCCAGTCCTTGTTAACTTCAGCATAGAATATTTCAGTCTTTCAGGAAACAGGAACTGCTGAGAATTATTGTCTCATGGTATTTTATCAGACATTTCTAGTCTCTACTTTCCAACTGCAAATTCACCATTTCCTGGTTTAGAGAATAACAAAACAAACCTCCTGATGACAAATTTTGTAAGGTCTCAGATAATTTTGTTGGATAGTGCAGCCTGTTCAAAAAAAATGGTATCAATCTCAGAAACCAAATGAAAACAGGCCATTTAGAAAATCTTTTACTGCCAATAGGAGTTTGGCAATGCTATTTATTATCATTATTTAGTAATGTTATTATGTGTTAATTTCTACAGTGACAAATAGGTACGTACCCAAGAGGGATGCCTCATCCCAGTTTCCAGAAACAAAGCAACATTGCAGATCAAGACAACTGGAAATCCTGGTTATTCACTGAAAGGGCTCGGTTGTCAGTCCTTTTACAAGTTTTGAAAGTGCACTGCAGACCTAAGAAGGGGTGTGGGCATTGCAAGCTAGAAGCCATGCAGCACATATCAAGGGATTTTTAGGGAAGCCAGAATTTCTTTTGAATTGTATTCTCAATATTATCTGCTAAAATGAACACTACCCAGTAGCAGGGATTCATCAATACCTTAAATGCTGTGCAACTTCTTTTGTCTGTTACAGGATGCTTTATACTTTGCAGGGATTTCACAGCCAAACAAACAGGTGTTGTGATCAGAGCAGGGGAAAGAGCATGCCTTTCTTCCACAGCTCTGAGATGTGGAGAGTGTTTATATGCTCTGCCCATAAACTTCTCTTGCTAGAAAGAATACATCCATTCTTGAGGGATTTAAGAGGCACACTTTACTTTCCTGGACTGTGTGAAATGGCTTCCTAAAGCTCAGTGTTATTAGGAACTAACAAAAGTAAAGTGGTGATGTATCTTACTGTAATGGGGGGGGAGATTTATTGCAGATTTTCTTCCCCTCTCCTTGTGAATTTGGGTCTCTGGCAGTCACCACTGGTGACGTTGTATTTTTGTGTGCTGTTCCCATTAATACATTGTGGCTCCTTGGCATGAAGTGTGCATTCAACTCACCTGTGGCTACTGCATGATGGCCAATGATTAGCAAGGATTTTGTAGAGCTTTGTCTTCAGAACCTCCATTCTGTTTCCATCATCTCTTGAGGGAAGCATAGCTATGCCTAAACAATTCTATCCTTCAGAGAGCACTTCCAAAATAAATGCTGTTCAGTTCTGTGCTTTCCTTCCCTGCTTGATGCAAGCAGCAGAGAGACAGAATGCCATTGATCTTTGTTTATGCAAGACCTGGAAGTCAGAGGCCCTGTTATGTCACTCCTGTCAGCTCAGTTCTTGACTTCCATATATGAGAGAAATGCAAGACTATAGACATGGGAATAAATCTCCCATGTTTCATAGACTTGTCTTCATGTTAATTGGAAAGAGCAGACAATATTTTTCCATTTTGTCATAGAGACACAACGTCTGTTATTTCTTTCCTTGAAGTCATATTGCCTAATAAGATTGTATAACTGGGGGGCTTTCAACACTTCATGATTTAGAGAGAAATTTGTGAGCCTGCAGATGTGTGAACCCCTTCACCCTCTCAATAACTTTTAGTTTTTGCCCATCCCTTACAAGCCTGTGAATTTTCAGAGGGTGTCTGTATCAGGGGTGTGGAGTGGGGAACATCTGTTGATATCAAAAGTAAGGTATTTTTTGTGTGTGAGCTGTGGACTGTTTGATAATTCATTCTCTGAGGAGCTTGCTGCCCAGTTTTCCAAATGCCAAGTTGCATTAGAAGGCAAATAAATGCATTGTTTTGCCATGTAAGCTGTTCATGTCCTTGCCTAGAGAGAGAAGTAGGGAGGAAACAGTGCTACTGGGTATGGGAAGAGAAGTGTGAAGGAATCATCTTTGTGTAGCAGTCTGTGATTTTAAAAAACAATAGCAACTCCTGGTCTTGGTGCTTTCTATTTCAGGGAGCTTTGGAGCATGAAGAAAGTAAGACCCTTCGTTTTCAGCTTGAACTTTCTCAACTTAAGGCAGACTTTGAAAGGAAACTGGCAGAAAAGGAGGAAGAAATGGAAAATATAAGGTATGGTACAGGTAGCAGCATGTTTTTTTAATGAGAAAATATCAAAAGACCAGAAATACTTTCAAGACCCAAGCCAGTCAAATGCACCACAGGTAGCTGTGACAGCACAAGCAGATACTGTCTGCACTAGAAATCAAAACAGCCCTGATAATTTGCCAGATGGTAGTCCTACCATATTACCATCTCTTAGTTCAAATATTCCTGTGAGTTCAGTCTCTGAGAGTGTACACATAAGCCCATTATACATATCACATAGCAGCTGTAACACAACTGACTGGCACAACCAAAGTTGCAGTAGACCAAGGGCCACTGTATGTTTGAGTTTGTATGCTTACAGCATGGAGACAAGTAGGTCTAGAAAGCTGTCTTCTCCTAATCCTCTAGGATGACTGCCTCCCAAGGGAAACTGCAGGCAAAATCAGCAGTACCACCTCGGTGGTGCTCAAAGCTATGGTATCTGTAGGCAATCTTTACCCCTGCATTTAGTTAATTTACACAATTACAGCTACCCTGATTGTGGGAGGATGTGAGGAGCTTGCTGTTATGTGTATGTCATTTGTGTAAGCAGTGAGAATTGCAGAGGTACAAAAAGTATGAACATAAAAGGAGAGAAGCTTGCAGGTAAAATGATAAACAGAAAAAATGGAAAGCAATTAGAAGACAAAAGGATGATGTATATTGTCTCTCCTCTCCCCCCCAGCATTAACTCTAGTCTGAAGAGTTACACTCTTTAAAATAATGCTACGCTGGGTCAAATTTTCAGCGATGTGTAACAATCCTTCAAAAATCTCTGACTTTGAATTAGTCGGTGTTGCAATGTTATCAATCCAAGACCCACGTCATTATTTGTTGCTAGGATAAAGGGTAAGGAAGGTGAAGTCCAAGGCCTGCTTTGGCCAGCGTAGGTACAAGGATTAATATGTTAATTGATTCAAAAACAAATAATGTTTTGGCCCTTTCAGATATTATCTTCTGATGTCCTGCAGATGTCTGGTTAGAGACCTCAGGATAAGCTATCCTAATCAATGCTTTATGCCTCATCTTTATGAGTGTTTTGCTGCCAACTTGTTCAGTAGACATGCTGTGTTGTTCCCAGGGAGTCTAGGGCACAGTGCAGTATCTTGATGAAGCAATAAAGCAATAAAGCCCTCAAGGTTTTCCTTGTTGACTTGGTGATTTCCCAAAACACCTACACTTTCAGCAAAACTTGGCCAGCAGCGAGATAAATATTTCCCTGTGTGAGTCATACTCTGTGCTTTGAGTTACCTTCTGGTTGTAAATGAGCAAAACATTCATCATAGGACTTGACTGTTAGAGCCAAGAAAATTAAGCACCTGTCTGTATCTGTTTTGTGATCTTTAAATTGACATTAAGCTGCTTTTCACAGGGGATCGAGGGTGGGCTTAATCTCTCCTAACTTTAGATGTCTGTAACACAGATTTCTAGTCCTGAATTATTCCCTTTATAATTAAGTGTAAGAAAAGTGTTTCAACATCTACTATAAGATAAAATAAATTGTAGCTTACACATGCCATTTACTATAAAGAGCACCTAGAGTAATTATCTTAGAATGTACCTTCAGTCTGATTAATCCCCTCCAGTAATGCCTTCATAAAAAGCCTGAGATGTAAAACATCCCAGTGAATGTTTTAGTAAATATCTTGGTGACTGCTGAGCTTGAAGGGCTTCTTGTTAGGTTCAGACGTGTACTTGCTTGAGTTTACAAGAGATCTGAGAGAACTCCTTGCTCCAATATTGCCAAAGAAGTGTGGGAGAAGGATGCTATAGGTGCTTACAGATCAGGAGTCAGCTGAGGGTGTGAAGCACACCAGCCAGTTAGATGGCAGTGAGGCACTAGAAACCCACAATATGCATGTCATTAAGAAATTTACTTCTATTTCTGGAAATGAGACACTTCCAGAAAGTGAAGTACCGTTGCATGTAGTTCTGTGTTCCTTTGCAGAGAGGAAAATGACTCCATTCACCCTTCATGTTCTTTTCAGGAGAAATCAGCAACGCGCCATAGATTCTCTGCAGTCCACCCTGGATTCTGAAGCCCGGAGCAGAAATGAGGCCATCCGTCTCAAGAAGAAGATGGAAGGGGACCTCAATGAGATGGAAATCCAGCTTAGCCATGCTAACAGGCATGCTGCAGAAGCCACAAAGTCAGCACGTGTCTTGCAGACACAAATAAAGGTACTCAAATAGCTGCCAATCCCAAGCACCCAATGGTAGGTGCAGGCTGGTTTTCATTAGCGCAGATCAACAACAATGGTGATGGTAATTGAGAAGCTGCTTCCAAGAATGTGCAGGGAAAGCCTTTAGTGTTCATGTCTGGTGTAAGAGAATACTGAAATATGGATTTCTTCCAAAGCTTACATACAAGCTGGACGAGATCCAGTCATAAACCCCTTGCTGGCTACAGCCTCCTGCAGGGGCAGAATGCTACAGTATGAGGCACTGAAAATCTGTGAATTTGTTGTGAGCTTGCAAGTCCTTCAAAAATGAAAAGTAAGTCAGTTGGCTTCAGTACAGGGAGCGTGTGTATATTCAGATTTGTTGTTTGCTTCAACATTGGTAATAGCTTAAAAAAAAAAAGAAAAAGTGTTCTGCTAAGATAACTTTTAAGTCATCACCTCTCCCACACCTAAGCAGTTAGTTCTGCCTTGGGCAGAACTGTATGCTCTCACAGATCTGAACACACAGGTTTTTTTTGTCCACTGCACCACGTACCACAAAAGCTGTTCAATTTACTGTGTGAAGGAAGCCCTTCTGCAATAAAGAAGCATTGAAATTCTTTAGGTGGGCCCCATGCAAGCTCTGCAGTATGGGGTGTTCTTGTGTAAGCACAGCGGCTTGAAATGGAGTGGCACCAGTTAAAAACCTGTCATCTATTTTGTTATAGGATCTTCAGGTGCAGCTGGATGACTCAGGCCATGTGAATGAAGATCTGAAGGAGCAGCTGGCAGTCTCTGACAGGAGGAACAATCTTCTCCAGTCAGAGCTGGATGAGCTGAGGGCTCTGCTGGACCAGACTGAACGGGCGAGGAAGCTGGCAGAACATGAACTGCTGGAAGCCACTGAACGTGTGAACCTGCTTCACACTCAGGTTGGCTTTTTCTGTGCTTTCTTCCTCACTGGGTTGAACTGAGCCTTGTCTATTAAGCACTGACAATGTTTGTCCATGACCATCATAAGGGAGACACACATTGACCTTCTTCAAGGGAGAAAATGAGGGAGAGGAAGTAAGTCACTCCGTAGATATGCCACCTCACTTCCTTCAAGTTAGTTGGAATTGGTGATTCAGCTAACTGCTTTAATTAGGTTCCAAAAAAAAAAAAGACAATGGAAAATAACAAGAATATATTTTATTTATTTCCTTATTGCATGCGGTAAAACCAGTTTCCTGCTTTAGTTAAGCTATGTCTGGGATGATGAGGCATTTCTTTGGACAAGCAACATAGATGATGAGGAAGCTTACAAAAAGACTGGAGAGGGCCTGTTTACAAAGGCCTGTAGTGAAAGGGCGAGGGGTGATGGTTTTAAATTAGAAAGGAGTGGATTCAGATTAGAAATAAGGAGGAAGTTCTTTACCATGAGGGTGGTAGAGCACTGGAACAGGTTGCCCAGGGAGGTGGTTGAGGCCCCATCCCTGGAGACATTCAAGGTGAGACTTGACCAGGCTCTGAGCAACCTGCTCTAGTTGAGGATGTCCCTGCTCTCAGCAGGGGGGTTGGACAGGATGACCTCTAGAGATCCCTTCCAACCCAGACATTTCTATGTTTCTATGTTTTTGTGCAGGGCACTGATGTTATTCAGCAATGAAAACTGCAGAGGTTGGGTGTATAGTGTGCAGTAGTTATATACAATAGATGTATTATGCAGGGCAGGACACTACATCAGAACAGAGTACTCTGCCACATCACAGATCTTCATTAATACAGGCCTCTGATTTCAGTCACAACAGACACTGCATTTTCCACGGGGTCATGGAGGAACATGTCCTGACTCACCACTATTTCTGCTACAACACTAAATAATGGTCAGAAAGATATGAAAATGTGCTACAAGCTGGTGATGTTTTGCAATGTTTCCTCCAGCCCATTGTTAACATGGGGCTTTTGTCTTAATCACCTCATTGACTGACTATGGATCTTTAGTTTTTGAAAATGACTGCCTTATTCATTATTCTATTTCAGCTGATTGCTTACTATTTTATCTGAATCAAAATCTAAACACTTACACCTTTGACAGTAATTTTAGCATTTCTTCAATCTGAAGCTACATATGCTACAAGGCCAGCCCTTACCATATACCTGGATCTCCTTTCCCAAATACTGTTCTGTATAATCGAGGAGTTGCAAAATTCAGTAAGCTTGGTGTGCTGTGGTATTTACAGGAGTTGTCTCTCTAATCATCATTTTCCCTCATTTTCCACTTTTCCTTTGGGGAAAAAATAAAAGAACACAAGCCTGATCAATCAAAAGAAGAAGCTGGAGGGTGACATTTCCCAGATGCAGAATGAAGTGGAGGACTCAATTCAGGAGTGTCGGAATGCAGAGGAAAAAGCCAAGAAAGCAATCACAGATGTAAGTAGGCTGTTTCCTTGCTCACTTCTTTTCAGTACTGTAATGTCTCAGGACAGCCAAGATAATATTTCCTAGGTTGCCATTTCTGTCCTTGTTACAAAGCTCATACATCCAAAGCACTCCACAGTTATCAGGTGGTAACTGATGAAGCTACAAAATAAAACCAAGTAGAGGTAAAAAGAGAGGAAGGACTTTTTCCTGAGGTGTAGGTTTTGGGTTTGGTTGTTTTGTTGTTGTTTTGTTGTTTGCTTCCCTCCCCCTCTTCCCTCCCCCCCCAGAATGCACTTAATGCACTTTCTACTGATCCTCAAAGTCTCGGGCCATGTCACCTTTGAACTGGAGAAATCATACACTTGTATAGGCTAAACCAGTTCAAACCAAACTAGTGTTAACTGGTCTCCTGGTGTACATAGTATCTGATATGAAAAACAAAATTGCTGAATCCCAAACAAGGTAACCTAGAATTAGGTGTCTGTTGGAAAAACATTAGGCCTAAGATGCCAGGAGGAGACATGGAGTGCATTTTTCCTCTAGGGAAGACATAATTTGGGCAGGTATAGTTTCATTTCCCACAGACCTGGAGAAATCCATGTCTTCAGAGCTGAGCTGATGTATCACATCACACCAACAGATAAAATGAAAGCTAAAACTGGAGGTTTATGTGAGTTACGTGTCTGGAGCACCTGGACAAAGTTATTCCCGTACCATGGTTTTTACTGTTTCTCAGCTGACATCACTATTACTGCCTACCAGAGAGAGGATGCTGATAGTCCTTGATTCAGCTCCAGCCTGGATAGCAATGACTGCTGTCTTCTGATGACTGCTCAGTGATGGGTGTAAATGGCCCTGGGTGGCAGGCACAAACACCAAAGCAGGAATGAGCTAGTAGGCACCCTTGTTACCTGTCTTACAGAATGGCCAGGGACTGTGTAAGTTGTTGAGACTGAGATTTGCTATCTCAGTGGACTGCAGAAACTGCTCTGCTGTTACAGCTGCTCAGTCAGGTCTCATCTGGGGCCACGATGGGAAACTCATCTGCCAGTTGTTTTAAACTACTACCCTTTAAACGCTCCAAACACCAAGATCAAATTGTGAATAAATTCTGTGTAAAATGTCTGTAGTGAATAGCACAGGCTTACTTGCAGGCATTATAAATGAGGACATAATATAGCACAGATACTTAAAAAAAAGAAAGGCGGAGGGGAATCTTAAATCACAGCATTAGAATAGGGAGGGGGGAAAAAAAGGCCTCCATGGCTATTATGTCCTTGCATGTTCTTTGTCCAGACAACATATGCACACACAAGATATCCTCTGAAGCTCTGGGTGCATTCAAGTAGGGGATAATCCAAGATCCATCTTCCATCATTTCTGCTGAGACGTAATAGTATATGAGAGCTGCTGTAAAATGTGGTGTTTTTTCAGGCAGCAATGATGGCTGAGGAACTTAAAAAGGAGCAGGATACTAGTGCTCACTTAGAGAGAATGAAGAAGAACATGGAGCAAACCATTAAAGACCTCCAGAAACGACTGGATGAAGCAGAACAAATAGCCCTGAAAGGTGGCAAGAAGCAGATCCAGAAACTGGAATCCAGGGTAAGTTTGTGATCCAACTGTGGTCAACTGTCTCCTGCTTACAGAGCCAGGACCAGGTAGGAGCCCTAGTTCATAGAGGCCAATGAGGGATACTATAATCTTTAAGGTCCCTTCCAACCCAAAACATTCTATGATTCTATGAATGCTTTCCTCTGTTTCGCAAAATGTGGGTGAGCAATTCTTGGAGGCATGATTCCCCTTCATTATACAGCTACAATGACCCATTGTAGCGCAACAGATGCACAATCCCTTGATTAAAATAAAATGAAAATGAATACCCCATCATATGAAATTGTCAAAAGCCTTTTCAATGCTTGCTTCCATTGAACTTTTTTGGCTGTTGCATATGTCTGTACCTTTGACTGCTAGTGCAACTTAAATACATTTATGAAAAAAGCAGAATGGGAAGGTGGTATTTTGATTTGTTCCTGAAATTCGATTCTATGGAGATGCTAAGAAAAATCAGCATTTCTTGAACTGTGAACGAAATTATCTGCTGGTTTATATATTTGTAGTGTACCAGCAAGGGATATTCCTTCTTTTGCAGGTTCGTGAGCTGGAGAATGAACTTGAGAATGAACTTCGCCGCAATTCAGATGCCCAAAAAGGAGCCCGCAAGTTTGAAAGGCGCATAAAAGAGCTGACTTACCAGGTATGCTGAGGACTGTAGTAACCACTGGGTCACTGGAAAGAACTATGTTCTCCCAGTGTCTTAAATTGCCTCAGTGTTTCAGTGAAGGAAGAAGGATGGCATTACCCAAAGCTTTGATTGTAGGAAGCTTTAGGGCTAGGAGGAACATCTCCCTAGGGCTACCATAATCTTGCCTGACTCACTGTGAATAATAAAGCCTCTGTTGCTGGGATTTGGACAGTTTTGGCATAGTATTAATATAAAGCAGGCTTAGATGACTATTCACACTGTAAGAAAAGAAAGAGTCCAGCTGTTTCTCAGCTGTGCTTATGTCTTTCAAAAGAGCCAGAAGGATTCAGTTGACTCTAATGCAACACTTGGTGCAGGGTAGCCCAGTCCAGGGTTCTGTCACATATTGCTGGGCAGCAAGGTCTGGTCTTGAGGCTCCCACAGGTTTGCTAGCAGCTGCTGCTGTTGCTGCCTGCCTTTCAAAAAAGGTCTTCAGCACAGAGCTGATCCTTTTACTTTCAACAGCATTCTTAAGAAGATAATCCCATCCATCTGTTTTAGGAGATTATTTACCCTCCTACCTGTTGTTTTAATCTGACTTTTTTACTCAGAGGCTGAAGGTTGTTTTCTTAGAATAGAGTGCTCTGGCACAGGCAGACAGAATTAGATGATCCTTGTGTTTATGGACTGTGACAGCTTAAGCCTGTCTCCTTTTACTAGAAATGCCTCCAAGCAGGATTTTATATAAGGAAATTACTATTATTACTTTAGGCCCACCCATAGGTCTGTTTCACTAAATAATGACACATTCTATAATGACAAGTGTGCTCCTCATCCCTGAGCAAGGAACTCTGTGTAAGTTTATGTGTATACTTCTGAAAGTGTGTGCACATACATATATTATATATGTCTATATGTATATATATTTACCTATTTATATAGATGGGGAAGGTACTCTCAGTCGTCAGTCTCCAAACTTACACACATCTTTAAGCTACAGAATTTTTTCTTATTTATACACAAGAGTGATTACAATATGGCTTGTTTAGATTTTGAACTATGTTTCTAAAATTATATCTAAGGCAGCCTTACCTATTTCATTGTGGGAGATGTTTTATGCCTTTTTACACTGTCAACCTAATTAATGGTGTTTTGATGCAGTCAGAAGAAGATAAGAAGAATCTGGCTAGGATGCAGGATCTGATTGACAAGCTGCAACTAAAAGTAAAGAGCTATAAGCATCAAGCAGAGGAAGCTGTAAGTAACTCTTTGGGCCTTTTTACCTTTGAGAAAGGTATTGTCCTAACCCCACAATCTTTATTCTGTAGAAGGTTTTAGTACAAATACATATTTTGTGTGTGTAGTCGTATTTATGTTCATATAAAACCTCTGTGTATAAATGTATTTATAATATATATAAAAGAGATTATGTAGCATGTGTTGATTACATTTAAGAAGATGTATTCAATTTTAAGATTGCAGTATAGTTTGCCAAGGGAAGGAACAGGCAAGACTTTTTTTCCTCCTAGTCCCTCGGGAGGCACATTGACAATCTCCCAGTTCACTTTGACATGGAGAGTGCTGCTGGAAACATTACCTCTGTAAAACAACGATCTCAGTTCTCCAGGAGACAAGTGGTTTCCATGTAGCTGCTACCTAGTCGTGTTGAGTACTTCCTGTCCTACTTGAAATGCAAAGCTTTGTTTCACATGGACAGGAGGAAATCAGCTGCACTATTTTCTCTCACCAGGAAGCTCAAGCCAATCTGTACCTTTCAAAGTACAGAAAACAGCAACATGATCTGGATGATGCTGAAGAAAGGGCTGAAATAGCTGAATCTCAAGTTAATAAGCTGAGGAGCAAGTCAAGAGATATTGGCATGAAAAAGGTATGGTTATACTTTAAGGGGTAAATGTGACAGTTTAATACACTTTATTGGATGCTTTGTATGCAGGAAAACCTGTTAGATCTCTTAAAATAGTATGGACTAGAACAAATTCTTGTTTACTACCTTATTTTAGTTTCAGTCTACCCTTTATTTTAACATTAAGGTAAGCCTTTAGGACAGCAATCTGGTGCTTCAGCAAAATGTATTTCCTGTTCTCTTGATGTTGTCATTTAACCTCTGTGCTCAGCAGATAGAAGTTTCCTGAAATGGTGATTTTAGTTCATGTTGGTTGCTTGGGGTTTTTTTGGGGTGTGCTGGTTTTTTTTTGTTTGTTTGTTTGGGGTTTTTTTTGAAAGGGATATTATAAAGCTTCAACTTTTTCTCCCTCTGTAGATTCCGATGTATGTAATGCAGCCTGGGGATTACATTGCTCTTTCAATGAACTTGTATCGATTTGAAGAGCTGGATGAAGAGAAGATATTAGTGATTAGTCACTTAAGTGCTGGGAAGTCTTTAGTGGTTAGAAATATATTTGCGGTGTTTTGCACTTGAGCAGAATGTTAGTAGAATAATATTGATGAAACTAAGAGGTGCCTAAGAACTTGGTCTGCAACTGAAAGCAAATCTTTGCTTATCAATACTTGCCTTGTTGTAACCAGGGCAAGTAGAGATATTGGGGTTATTACTTGTAGGAATGATAGAAAGAGGAGCTGGGTCTATTTCATTTGAAAGTGAAACAAACTGCCATGCTCAACATCATATGTTTTATAGGGGTGACCCCTCATGAGTCAAGAAAGAGGAATAAAAGCAAACCCATTCTGTATAATTTTAGTATTTTTATCACACTTGATCCCAACACCTTCTTTCTCTCTTCTGTATCCACTGTTCTGTGGGAGGAAACACTCCAATTTCTGCTTTTGTATTGGACTAATAAAGTCCCCTTTAATGGATATAAATGACTGTAGCTCCACCATTTAGGGCAGAACTACATTAAAACTGCATGAAGATCTGACCTCTCACACATTTACCTATGACAGAAGCAGTACTGTAACTGAAGCTCTAAAGAAGTTTTGCAGCTTTCAAGAGTAAAAAAATTCCACATATTTTAATTTCAGTTATTCCAGTACTACAAAACAAACAAACAAACAAACAAAAATATAAATTCACAAAGCTATGGCATCACACATACAATGAAATAGTTAAACTATGACAGTAATTAATTTTACAATACTATTAGGAATGCTATTTATTCTCTGTATCTTACTAGTATCCCCTTTCTGCCTCAAATATTCAGAAGTCATAGAAAAGTGGATACCTGTTCTTATTAGCCAGATGCTAGTTTGTCAACACTGATTCCTGCTCTGGCTTATAGCAGAGTGTTGTGCTGTTGAAGGAAGAGTGCAATAGCACATGCAGAGGTATCATCCTCACAAAAAGCAATAGCTCCCAGGAAACGTGTTCCAGCAGTGAGTGCTGTTCTAAAAGTCATGACACATCTCCTTTGGGAGAGGCAGGCACTGGGGGAGACTACTTTAATCATGTAACATTAGAAATATCTATCTTGTCTACTGCTACTAGTACCTGTGTTCCTGGAAACTCTGGGAAGTGTGTGTGATTCAGAACAAGCACCACCATCTGTTGAAACATGGATGTACAGAAGCCATCTGATATCAAATTGATGCTAGCATGAGGACAAGAAACCTGTATTGTTAGCTGAAGTAAGATGGAAAGAGTTGTCTAGATTGGTGATAGTCTATCTCAGATAAAAACTGGTAATACCAGGGAGCAGAAGATTCAGTAAAGAGAAGCTTTTGTCATTTACTTGTGAACTTACTCCAAAACCCCCTCAACACTTCGATTTTTAATGGTTGCATATTATCTCAATTGCATTTCAGGTTCACGAGGAAGAATAAGTACAGTCCAAGCTGACAGATATGAGAAGATGCTTGATATAATCAGGCACAACTGAAAGCAGCTGTAGAAAAAACCTTTACAGAAATAAACATCAAGTGAAAATCCAAAGAGACTGTATAGTGTATTCCATTTATTTCTGTGATTCTATTTTGCCAAGCCTCAGGGATCAATACAAGATTACATCTTGCCAACAGCTGGCTTGATTTTTTTGGAACAAATCCTAATTGGCAGATCTCTGACAAAATCAAAACCAAGGGCAAATCCAGTCATGCTTCACAGTCTCACGTATTTCATGTGCAGATTGTTAAAGCAGCACAAATTAAACCTGTGCAGGGGGACAGTCCTCACAGCTGGGATTACCCAGCTTCCATCTGTCCTGCCAGTAAGAGTATGTATGAATTTTGGTAGGAGAGCAGAAAGTAAATTTTTTTTCATATGAACAATCAACTTAGAAGCTTCCACTACTACCAGACAAATGACTTTCGTTCATCAGCTGCAGGAGAGACATAGGAGACACTTTGGAGGGACACCTCCCATCAGGACTGCCTGTGGCTCAGAAACAGGGTGTTCTCTTAGATCTTTTCCACTTTTAAACAGCTTTAAGTGGAGAAGTTGTCTTTCCTTGAAATTAGAACACTAAACTGAGTGCAAAACAGGATAAAAACCCACCAAACTCAAAAAACCCCCCCTCAAAACTGAATCTTCTTCAGTGGAAGCATCTTCATTGTCCCTTTAGGATATCCAAGTTCCATTTTTTTCATGCTGAGTCGTCACATACAAGTGTCAATTGACTTTTTCTTATTTTTTCTATGAGTTCACTTGTTTGTTCCTGTTGCTCAGTCTAATTTCCATGTGGCTCATAGTGTATATCAATAGGAAAGGTGAAAGGAACATTTTGTTCTTTTCAGCAGCAATCTCAGTAGCATCTGTGTGTGCAGATAAGGATTTTCTTGTGGTATATCAAGGTGTTCATAAGATTCCTTTTGATGTGAATCTCTAGTCAAAACAAAAACGTTTGTAAGAACTACTGACCTGTAAAATTAATATTCAAGTGGGAATAGAACAAGACAACATATTCACTACAAAGCTAAGCCAGTATTTTCCATTTTAACATCAGCTGAGTAAAATAAGCATGCACATAGTGCAGAAACATTCTTGGTTTTTCCATCTAGTCTTCCATCAACAGGAGCTGACTTGACCAGTAAGCTGTTCCACTTCCTCTGATTATGCTATGTTAAACGTCTCAACAGGTCCCAAGATAAATGGATCTTGTTTAAATTCTTTAAATTAAACAGCTGCATCTCAAAAGTACATTATTATCACTAAGGCATGGTAGCATTAAAATTGACTAATAAGAAAAATACAAATGAATCTCCAAGTGAAAGAAAAATGAAGAAAGACTGAGACTCAATCATTTTAGAGTTGTCTTTCTTGTGTGTTCTTGTTAAATCTCATGGTAAACCATCATAAAGCGTCTCTGAATGATGTCTCTGAATCAAACTCTACAACCTGAGATAGGTTATAAAGTAGGCATGTTTATTACAGCGCTGGGCGCAATGGGGATCACTCCTCCTAACTTGCACCCCGTACTTCAAAGCAAGCAATTATTTATAATGAGAAACATACATATTCATTAGAAAAGGAGGGGTTATTACAATTAGTTCCAGGAATAGGTGTGGTTATTATAATTATTTCTGAGAACTCATTATCATAAG
>JANIJG010010052.1:5578-16229 GCA_024611175.1 Megaceryle torquata | reverse complement strand
AGGCGGTAGGGAAAAAAAAACCAAACCCCCCCCCCCCAAAAAAAAAAACCCCAACAACAAAAAAAAAGACAACAAAACCAAACCAAACCAAAAAACAAAACAAAACAAAAACCAAACTGCAAAACATAATGAAAAACTCTTAAAGAATGCACAGATGCCATTTTAATCTCCAGTAAGTTTCCCTATTGTACATCCAAACAAAACTAAAAGAGTTTACAGGAAATGCTTCTTGCTATGGCTTAGCTATTGAAATTGATGGTACTGTAATCCCATTCAGCTGCTTGAAAATGGAATTTATCTTATCATACTCTTTGGATGTAAAGAAATGTATCAGGCCAAATAGGTCTTCCAAAGGCTTCTATTGTAATGAATGTGGTATTCATTATTTTTCCTAGACAAGTTTATTTTAGAAAAAGAAAATGAATACAAATGGGTTATTCAAAGTAATTTGTGAATTCACTCAATATTTTGAAAGGATAAGAAAAATGTCATGGCCGTTGCCAGATAAAATGAATATCTTTAATATTACAGAGAGGTGGTTATACAACACAGGCTGATCTCTTTCCTGTCCCTTACTGCAATTTGCAAAGGTACTGAGGACCTGCACTGTGACTTTTGAACTCATCCTAGCCATGGAGTGTGGCTCCCTTCTTCAGAAGTGCACCAACAAAAGACTTGTGTGCACTTCAGCTTCTGGTCAGCACAACACAGATTTCATTTTTAAATACTTGTTTTTTATACAGGCAAGTAAGGAAGGAAGAAGATGGGAGTTGTGTCTGTCACCTCAATTTGAGCTTGGGCGGGAGGAAAGGGAAAATGCCTCATGGGCTGGAGGACAGCAGTTAGCTACTTGCTTCCTGGGAGAAGATGGAAGACGGGCCCCTTCCTAAGCCTTCCACTCCATGCAGCTCACACACTTGCTCACAGTTTAAAATGCATCTTGCTCCACACGTACGGTATAAAGCTGCAAAAAATGGGTGGAGGGGAAATAAGAGGAATGAGGAAAAGGTGAGGTAGTCAGAAAGTGGCAAAAGCCAATTTTCTGTAGGCAATTCAACTGATTAATATTTTGGCATGATTTTATGGGAGTAAATGAGGAGTTGGGTCCCACTCATGTAATACAAATAATGTAAAGATGGTCCCTGACCGTTAAGAGCTTCTTGATACAGAGCTGCCTTTGTGGCATTGGGGGTGGGTGAAAAGCTGTGCTTCAGCATTAACTTCTCTGGCAATTCTGAGCTGTGCACAGCCTTGAGAGGTGCAGTGGCAGAACTGCAGAAACCAAACAATTTGCTTATTCAGGGCCAAAAGGTGAAGAAGAATCACTATTTCAGTCAGAACCCCACCACCCCCCTTTATTCTTTCATCACTGAACAGAACTGGTCATGTGTAACAGAATCTAGGGAATGAATCCATATAGTTCACAACATCAGTAAAGGAGATGTGTGATTTTCTAATGCTCCAGTGAATGAGTCTAATGAATGAAAAAAACCCAACACTCTCAAAGCCCTCTAGCACTTAAAAGCATCTCCCTCACTCTTCCCTCCCAGAAGAACAGCTCCAGCACAATGCTATTGTGTATCCCAGGTGAGCTGCTCTCATCTTGTAAGAGGTGTCCCATGGGATATAACAGACACCCACAGCTGCTGAAGCAAGATTTGGAACTCACACATTCTTCCTTTTAGGTATGTACCTTATTTACTGGGTCACAGGGAGAGGTGATAGCTAGGTTGTGTGTAGAAGATGGAGCATCTGTGTTGTAGCTACTGCTTTGGCAAATGGAAATCTGTTTTATCAAAGTGGAATAGTTTCAACAAGGTAAGATATCTCAAAGTTAGTCTCATCCTTTCTCCTGAAAATTCAGTAAAATGCTGTTTAGAAACTGCATGGTGTTTGTGGCTAAAAAGCTTCTCTAGTCTTACTTTCTTCTAACTATGCCACTTTCCAATATTGATATTAATAAAGCGTTCTTACGATATCCAAACATCTCTATTTATGGGCCCTTATGTTTAATAGAGGTCCTTTTTATAATTTCACACTTCCTATGTATTTTGACTTAATTTTGAGTAATGATGCGTAGTAAAAGTTTGAAGTGGTGCATTCAAAATGTTAAAACAGTAGGAATGGCCAAAAATGAGCTTGCTGTGAATGGTGTATTATTATTAGACATCAGATCCCCAGAATCCAGCTGTGACATACAGAATCATAGAAACATCATTTCATCCAACCCTTGCTGCCATGGGCAGGGACACCTACTAGATCAGGTTGCTCAGAGCCCTGTGACTTTGAACACTTTCAGGGATGGGGCATTCACAACTTCCCTGGGCAACCTGTTCCAGTGTTTCACCACACTCACTGTAAAAAAATTCTTCCTTATGTACAATTGAAATCTACCCTTTTTCAGTTTAAAAACATCACCCCTTCTCCTGTCACTACAGGACCTGGGAATATGTTTTTATCCATCCTTCTTATAAGCCTCCTTCATATACTGAAAAGTTGCAGTAAGGTCCTGTCAGTGTCTTCTCTACTGTAGGCTGAACAACCCTAACTGTCTCAATTTTTAATTCACAGGAGAAGTGTTCCAGCCCTCTGATCATTTCTGTGTTCCTCCTCTGGAGCTGCTCTTACAGACTCATGTCTACATGCTACTCACCTCAAAGGTTACATTCTATGTCTAACTGCTCCTTCTCTCCATCCTCTTTTGAAAACAACTGTCTCCAGGTCTCTTATAATCTCTCCCAAGCCTTTCGTCCTGTGCAAAATACATAGTTCAGTACATCTAGCTTAGTACTGCTTTCACAGCTCTGCAGCCACAGGTTTCTAGAGGTGCTGGGCTGCCAAGGGGCTCACAGCCCTCACTGGCATCTGCTGCTGTGATACATACCCTCCTGGACTTGTGGCAGCTGTATGGCTATTCAGTTCCATACCTCCTTTCCCCCTTTGATTAAATCTGTCCTGCCACTGCTAAAATGATGGATTTGAAGAAGACCAACACCTCAAGAGGAGTGCCAGGATTTCCCCTGTAAAGATGGTCTCCTATTCAACCTATTGTCTCTAAAAAAGCTCTGCAGCAATTACTACACACACTGAGACATGGGAATGACATTTGATCTGTTTGTTCATGAACAGAATTAAAGTCAGGACATGAACCATATAGGTGATAGCAAAAAAGAGATGGCCCTGGTAATTTGATCTAAGTAACAGGAACCATGGGACTTCTGAGCTGCAGCTCAGCTTGTAGAAAAACAAACTAGTCTAGATTTCACAACTGCCATTGATGGAGAAGTCAGCACAGTTTTTCACTGAATAAAGTTCCATTATTTATTAGGTAAACTTTTCTAGATCCATCTTCCAGCATGAATAAACCTTTTGTTTGCAAGATTCTTTCTGCTGCACTGTTGTTGTCCGTGCAGATATAACTACCTTATAACCACTCTTCTCTTACAGCTAGGTAGCTTGAAATACTTGATTTCTTCACTCAGTTTTCTTCTCATGCTTTTTAACTTCCTCAAACCTTTTGCAATTAGTCAGGTTCCTTCTTGGACTGCACACACCAGTCCAGAGCTGGATATTCCAGGAGCAGTTATGTCAGTGCCAAATGCAGCAGAGAGCTTCCACAAGGTGGGAAGCTTTCAGGACACTGTGTTGGAGTTCAGCCCACTGGACTTTTATCTCCTTAGGTGTTCTCAGGTCTCATGCTGCTGTAACATGACCTGTTAGTATCACCTGCAGCAGCTATCACCTGTTAACTGGGCACAGTTACTCTTCTTCTGTGAAGCACACTCTGCTAGCTCAGCCTGCTGGTGTCAGATCCCCAGCAGTAGAGTGTTGCCCCAAATTTCTCTACAGTAAGCAAGCTGGAGTGACTACGTACCTTTGAATAAGGGTAGCACATAGTCAGCATAGTCTTTGCACAGCATTCTTAAATAAATTGCTCTTTACTTGGCACTGGGGGCAATATACCAATCGAGACAAAGATCTCCCCCGTTTACCTTCATTTGCCTTTCTCAGCGTGGAGATCTGCTTACCATTTAAACCTGGAAGAAAAAGAGAAACTGAGTCACATTTGGAGGTAGCACAACAATCCTTACAGCTAGAGAAGCAGTGACTATTATCTATCTTGTGCTCAGTGAATATTTGACTGAGCCTTACATTCCTTCAAGCAAAGAAGGGAAACATGGTCTAGATGAAACGTCTGTGAAGTGAGTGCAGAAGAGTTCAGGAAGTGTTATTCACAAAGTCATTGTCGATTGCTCCCTGCCAAAGGAGAAGGAGGTATTGACTGCTGTTCTGCAGGTCTGCCCAGCAACTGACACTCTAATCAATGGTATAATTGAGTGGAGAGCACAATTTTCATTTTGCAGATGATACCAAGCTTGGAGGGACTGCAAGGCTCCCAGTGAACTGGCTTAGGCTTCAGAGTCATCCTGACAAATGTGTGAAAACCATCTGACCTTTCCCATCTCTGCCAATTTAGTCCAACAGGGGCAGGCACAACTGACTGGGAACAAATGCAGGAATGGAGATGACTGTTCTGGCACCAGCTCTGCAGAGAGTGATCTGAGAATCACAGGGAAGGAGAACACGAATCAGCATTGTGCAGAAAAGGCAAATATGATACAGAGACATATAAATAGGATTCTTAAATATAGGCCAGTTAAAATAGTCCCCCTGCTCCAGCTGGCACTTTAGAGAACTTAGCTGGCATAAGGCAGTTCCTGACTTTGTAATTAAAATTGGTTTTTATTAATTTTTTTTTTTAATCAAGAGAGAAGAAAACTGAATGGATAATACAAAATTAATGGAATTATGCAGAAGCAAAGGAGTTTGATGCATGTCCTGATGCTAAGGATAATGAGCACTGGTAGGTAGCACTCACTAGGAGGTTGTGGAGTCCGATTATTGGATATTTCTAAAAACAGGTTAGACAAACTGATGGTAGGAATCTAGCTGGGACGAAAGGTGACCCTACCTTTTGGCAAGAGGATGGATTTGAGGGAGTACACATGCCTTCAAGAGCTTTCCCAACACTGTGTCGACCTTTCTCAGGTTTGGCACTGGATGAATGACATGATATGGAGAACTGAGACATGTGACTGGGAAACAACAGCTAGAGACCTGGGTTGTTCAGTGGAGAACAGGAACAGTGTCAGCACTTCTGTACCAGCCAGAAGGTGACAAGGAGTTGTGGAAAACATGCAAGTGATTGCACATCCATACCACATGTGGCCCCATTTTCCTATGAATAGGAAAAATTATAATAAACCGGCTTGAAAATAAATTGCATGACATGTCTTTTCTACTGCATCTGTAGTGCTGTAGAAGATGGATACATGCTAATACTGAGACATTTTCTTCTGGGGCTTGACCTTAAATAAGCTTTAGGAGAACTCGTACAACAACAGATTGGCAGGATAAAAATTTAGCAACTCTCCAAATGCCACTTGCCTTTCAGAGTATGCAGGAAACCATCTAACTCTTCCAAAACCTCTGTTTTCATATGCAGATTCACTTTTTTACTCAAGCCCAGCAAGAAGCTCGCAAGCTCTCTTTACCCAGCCTAAGTGAAAGAAAAATTAATTTGACAGCTGGCCTTAAACACTTTCTCCTTGATGATTCAAAGAAGATGGAATCCATCTAAAACTGTTGATTAATTCTTTGAATATAGATGGAGAGCAATACCTTGAAAATCTGCCTCTTACAACTGTAATAAAAAAATGCACAGGGCAGGGGAAGGAGACCTTTTTATTGCAAGGTTTTCAAACAGCTCTTTTCAAGGCATATAACACCTCTTTTGTATGAGAGTATGAATTTATCTCTACAGTACCTGAAATGTAAGAAAAAAGCTTTATAGCTTTTCATAAAGGTAATATGTACTACACAGACAGTCTAGAATTTGAGGAGTTAGCATGGATCCAAGCTAAACAATCTCTTCCTTTATATACCGTCCAAATAATTATTGGAAACAAGAGGCTAGTGAACAGTGCAGATAAAATATCTTCTAAAATATATTGTAGTCAAATTTTGAAAGAATAACAATACCAACAGATTACAAGGCACATTTCTAGAAAGTACCAGACTATTTCATCAAATAATTAAAATGATTTTCAATGTATTTGTATTCATTATATTTTCTCTTTAGGTCTTTTTGCTAGGTCGAACACACAAGAATTTGTTTTATTGTTGTTATCAATAGTATGGGTTGGAGACTTGGCCAAACTAAAAGTTTAAGAATTCCTCTAAATTCTTAGAACTGTATAAGAGTTCTCCACATAGTTTTGTGGAATAAAATCAGCTCTATCTTTACTGAACTAAAATCTGCCTCTATTTTAAAAAACATTACAGTAGATTTGGAGAACTGTAATACATATTTCTGTGTTTATATGTACCTTTAAGAGAGAAGATGGTAATAAGAATTTTATTGAATACTCATGTGTATACATTCAGTATGCTATAAAATACACGATTAAATCTAATTAAAGGAGAATACTACAATTAAAAAACCTTTCTTTCACTTCTTTCAAAACTGACACATTTTCATTAAAATGAATGCAGTAGAAATGTACAATTTGCAGGAACTAATTTATCTTCTCTTTTTTTTTTTTTTTGCAGAAGTCATAGGAGGCTTTAAAAAGTCATTTCCTCTGCAGAAAATAGGAAATAAAATACAGTAACTTTTATTGCATCTGGAGAATATAGTGCCATTCAGTGGTAGTTACATGACTCCTCTAGACATGCTGACATAAAAAAACCCAAAGCATTTTTGAAGGATGAAAAGAGAAATTTCAGAAATATATTTCTGTGAATGTCCACACTGAAGATTGCAGTACAAAAAAGCCACGTCTTTTTTTTCTGAGCCATCATTGCTAATACCATGTGAGTAAAACATATTAGCAAAGGAAAGAAGCAAGTCAAATATATTCTTACAAGGCAGTGCATACTGTGCATGCCAATGAGATCATATATAAGCCCAACTCTTCTTGTTTGGTGAAATACTACTTTGGAGTAGTATTTCAGGATTTAAAGTACAGGGAAGCATATATAACATTCAGATGCTGTCTAAGCAGAGAAAATCTTATTTTCTTTTGAAAATAGGGACTTTAATTGGCAGTGATTAATCACTGAAATTAAATTGATATGCACATTCCACTCATTAAAATGGTTCATACGTTTTGCTGGTGCAGTCATTGTTCAGTAGAGGACATCCCTTTGGTAGATGCTCCACTCCTCAGTGCTTCTCTTGGCTGGAGGTGATGCTCCCACACTAATACACTGATCTGGACATTATGGGCCACCTGTACAGTGGGTGAGCTGAGCTTGTGGGTTGGTTCCAGTTCGTATCATCTAGCAGATGACAGTGAGATGACATCTTGATTTGAACTGGCTGTCACCTAAGAGGCTATCTACACTCTACAAACACAGGATAAGACAGAGCACCATCTCCCCATGGTCCAGCCTCAGTAGATAAAAAACAACTGGCTTCACCTAACATGATCTCCTACCACTCTTATTGTAATTAGTTGGTGAGTTTACATTAGTGATGAAGACCCTGGGGTGAACTACATTCCTGAAGCAAGGATCAGGACAAGATTTATATATCATTTAACTTCTTCCTTTAAAGAAGTACCCAAGGGAGAATTAAGGACTCCATAATCTGTTTTTTTACTTAGGTGGAGGGGTGCATTACATTCAGTCAGAATTCAGAAAGAAGATGCACCTGTTAAAAAAATAGTAAAAAGACTGATGTCTGGTTGATGAAAAGGTATGGTAAAGAATAGAAAAATGTTATTCTTCACACTGAATCTAGGAGACTTACTATAAAGAATAAAAATAAATTTATAAGATGCTAGGTAATGATTAATTAATAAAAACATGCTATGTGGCTACCTAAAATTAATGTATTGTATTTTAGAAGACAGCAAACAGTATTTTGAAAGCAACCTATCTGGCCCTATGGTAAGCAATTGACTCTAAAGTAATAATTTCAGTCTACTTAAAGCCATTTGTAGTTGGGTTTCTAATATAAAATGTGATCAGAAAAAAAGATTAACAGCTTTATCTATGACTATTTCTGGTACAAACAACACAGTATGTCTGAGAACAACTTTCATGTGTATGAAAATGAAAGGATAGGAAATGTTTGAAAAGTGGCTTTTCTTTGCTTCAGAATGAACTCTAGACCTTCTACCTTAAATCAGACAGAAACCAAGCAGACAAAAGAATTTTAAGTACTGCAGTAGGGAAGGACTTTCAGCTACCATCAGTATGAAGACATTCATGTGAAGGTCAGGTGTTCCTGTGATACAAGGTACAAAAATCACTTTTGTCATAGCTTGTAATGGGGAACAAAGCATAAACTTAACAAATGTCCATTTATGGCAGTACAATTACACAAGGTAACTTTAAAGCACTGAAGAAAACTGTGGGTGATCTTTCCCCAAATGAGGCTTCATTTTTTGTAATAAACTTTCCATGATAAATTTCATATTTAATATTTGACTGACTGGCTATGTGTATTTTTCAAGGGGGGTGGTTACATTGCAAATGGATATATGAAAATTCAGAGTGTGACTTAAAGCTTGTTATACCCTTTGCGTAAGGCACATTGATACTTAGATTACACTATCTACTCTTGTGCCTGGTCATACAAGATAACACAGCTGTTAAACAAGTTACATTTATTATCTTGCTACAGCATGTTCTTTTTTTTTTTTTGGCAATGACATGCTTGCTTAGTGATTTTGAATACCTGGAGAAAATCTGAAATGAGTGCATTCCTGTCCTGTCAAGAGGTAAAATACATGGAGGCAAAAGCCTCATTTTCTTACAATTGGTAAGAATTGTGTGTTTCTCCTGGTGTGTCTTCACTTTTATGGTCAGTCATTCCCTTGGAAAGATGAAATATTTTTACCTTCTTGAGTTCCTTCTCCATTCGTAGCCCTTTATATATTTGGAATACCATGTTCTGAGGGTGTCTGCTGCCAAGTTTTTTCCCATCCATTCTGCGTCTTGCTGCAGCCACAAGATGCAATCAGCTATCAAATAAGACAAGGCAGATCAGTGTTTGAATCTGCCCTGCCGTATTCCAACTAGAGACGTGAACTTTGGTTTCTTTTCCTGTATGGTGGTGCTATCGTCACTTTTCATCTCTTTTGGCAGTGGCACTGCATATATGAGTTACGACCATTGGTCTGCAGAGCAAGCCTCATTTTCTCTCTCTCTTGTTTTTAGATCAAAACCAACTCACCCCAGCACAGCTGGGTGAAAGGAGTACTTTCCTTGCAGGCAGAAAACAGATCTTTAAGTCTTCAGACAGAGTCATGCACATCCAGATATCTCAGTCTTCATTTCCCATAGCTAGGTAAGTGAGCCAAACCAGAAGGCTGTTGTGTCTTCTCTAGCTCTTTGTTTTTTTGGTATGGAAATTCCATCTGTATCAAAGCTGGTATGTACATTTCCATTAAAGTGCCATGGTTTTTATAAAGCTGCATCTTCAATACTTTGTGTTGGAAAATTCCCAACCTATCCTATAAAATATAATTTGGATGATACACTCCCTAAGATAAAATCACCCTAATAATAGCTTGAGGTTTAAGATGTATTTACTAGCAAGAAAGGGTAATCTCCAAAGATTTTCAGCAGTCATTTAAAGAAAGTTGTGTCTCATCTATCTGGACTTGACTATTTAATGAGATCCATTCTCTGGCATCATTAGAGTCTTGAGCTCTTGACAAACCTCTGTTGGAAGCTTCTAATAATCACCACAACAACACATATCATCAGTAGTGCCTTTAATCCCTTTCCAAAGTTTTACATTCACATTGATGATGTCTTCACTTTCCCTTCCTCCCCCAGAGTGACAAGCACTATTCTGCTGTATAATGGTAAGCTCAAGTTATCACTACTTAGCACCAGATTTAGGACCAGTTTTCTCACCAGTGTTTAGAAATATGTCATGCATATGTGTACACACTGAATTTCTTCCCTATCTCGCTAATGGTCACGTAACTTTTTCAGAAGTGAGAGGATTAATAATGTTTGTAAACTTTTCTGATACATGGTAACTATACTGTTCTTTTAGAATTACAGAATCATTAGGGTTGGAAGGGACCTCTAGGACCATCAAGTCCAACCTTCATGCTAACATCTGTCTATCCATTAGACCATAGCCTCAAGTGCTACGCCCACTTGTTTTTTAAACGCCTCCAGGGCTAATGACTCCACCACCATCCTGGGCAGCCTGTTCCAGTGCCCAACCACTCTCTCAGTGACGGATTTCTTCCTAATATCCAATCTAAACCTCCTCTGATGCAACTTGAGGCCATTTCCTCAAGGTCTCCCTTCAGCATACTTTTCTCTAGACTGAACAACCCCAGTTGCCTCTCCTCATAAGGCATGCTTTCCAGACCCCTCACCAGTTTTGTTGCCCTTCTCTGGACAAACTCCAGCACCTCAATGTCCTTCTTGAGCTGTGGTGCCCAAAACTGGACACAGTACTCAAGGTGCGGTCTCGTGAGTGCTGAGTACAGAGACATGATCACCTCCCTACTCCTGCTGGTCACACCCTTTCTGACACAGGCCAGGATGCTGTTGGCCTTCTTGGCCACCTGGGCACACTGCTGGCTCATGTTCAGCTGGCTGTCCACCAGCA
>JANIJG010010051.1:61146-173566 GCA_024611175.1 Megaceryle torquata | reverse complement strand
TGTTAGTTAGAAGAACTGAACTGAAAAGTAAAATCACTGAACAGAATTAGTTCTGTTTTCACTCAAACCAAGACAGCATCTTATCAGAATAATTAAGGTGTGGTTTTGTTTTCTTTTTTCCCTAGCTTTTCGTAATCATTTAGTGTTTGCGGATATCCGTTTTCTAGCTCTGAATTTGTTTAGCTGGCTCTTTTGTTAGCTGAAGGAAGAAGAGTCTCCAATGGGAGAGTGTTTTTGGAAGTATGTCAGTATAACTGTTCTTCTGGCAACTGCACAATGTTTTCATTTAGGCTGTTCTCATGCTCTTACTGGCAGTAGGCTCTAGCAGCTGGGATACCAGCATGTTTGCTTTCTTGTGACATGGTTTAGTCTTCTTTTTCAGGCTTATCAGTTTAAGACAGTAATTTTGTAGTATTTTTTTTTTCCTGTATATGAATGGGCTTTTGCCATTATACAAATAGTGGGGAAAAATGGCAATGAGATGATAGAAAGTATTAGTTCTGCTTCCCTAATAGTTTTGGAAATTACAGTGGTTATTGCATGCCTGAATGTTACTTTTTTTTTTTGCCTATAATTCAGTGATCAAGCAGTTGATTCTCTTCCTCCATCTCTTTCAGAATTCTGTTTTTTGCTGGGAACACAAAGCTTTTCCCAGCTCTGCCAGTTAATGCAATGATGTTAGTATGGATAGAACTACTGTTGAGATTGGAATTGTCATAATTGTGCTGTCTGAATAGGTGGATAATATAATATTTCTCCTGTTCCTTTGAGTGCTAGTGTGACTAAGTATGTGGTCTTAATTTGTCCATGTTAACTTTAAGATGAATCTCTTAACTACTTTAGCCAAGAGTATTCTTGTTTGTTGAAGAAAATGGTAATTACTGGCTCATGTCTACTAAAAATGCAGATTCCTTTTAGCTTTTTATAGTGGGAGTAATTAGTCTCTACCATGATATTAATAATCACAACTTTTATGTGTACTTATCCTGGTATAATCTCACATGTAGTACCAGGTAGTTTTTTAACTGTTAACTTGCTTCTGCTTGTGTTTTGGTGTGGTGTGTGTGGGTTTTTTTTTTTGGAAGTGCCAGTTCAAGCTCTTATGCCCATTCTGTTAATAGAGGTGACTTGTAACATATACTTCTCTTATTGCTTTGAGGATTATTAAGGTGTACAGCAGAAGTAGTATTCTATCAGTCCAGTTTCAGTCCTGTGCTCTTGAGTTTGTATTTGGATTCCTAGTGACTATACTCTTTAATATCTTAGTTGAGAAAAAGTACTATGTAAATAAATTGCATGTTCCTTTTCCTTCCAAAAGTGAGAAGCTACTGATAGTGCTGTGACAGTATTCCTGCTGTGGAATAAAGAAAGTATGGTGAATACTTCTCAGGAAATCAGCTATCTAACCAGGAGCTTATAAAGAGAAAGTTAGATGGTCACTTGATTATTTTCTATTAACTAGAACCAATATGATCCTGGATTTATGTAAGCATTAAATAATTGTATACTGTTAGAATATGAAAAAAACCCCTCAAATGTTTCTGTTTCAGTAGCTTAAACTAGGAACCGCTTGCTTCTGTTTCTAATGTGCCAAATCAGCTCATTTCCATAGAGAAGGAAGGGCTGCAAGAAACTAATAATTTTAATAGCATCTGACATACACCAAACCACATTTTACTTGTGTTTTGCAACAGAAAAGGGGAAGGTAATGATATAGGTTGCTACTTTGCTTTAAAAGGCATAGTATCTATTGTATATAACTTTCCATCTGTCTCCAACAAAATATCTTGCATATGAAAAGGAAGAAACAGGGTAAAGATAAGCTGTAGGTCAAAAAGCAAGGAAAGGTATGCTAAAGAGGCAAGGCCAAAGAGAATAGATGTGTTTTTCACTAATCTTACCATTACTATAAAACACTGCCTCTATTACCTGGTGTCTGCATGAAAACCAAATCCAATTGAACTAAAGGAAACTGGGAGAGTGCCATGCTGAAGGTGTGGTTTTTTTGGTTGGCATTCATTTGTACTAATGGCACCAATATATAATTTTAGTAATCCTATTACATTTGCTTAGTTTGGAGGTTTACAAAACAATAGTCTCTATGCTAAGCATACCAATCAGTGTTAGACTGAGCACTTTGATATACCTGTTTACCAAGTTGACTTGTAGACAAAACTAATTAATTTTCCTTTAAGAGCAAATGCGAGTGGAAAGCTGATCTCCAAGTTTTTGTTGTTTGGGGTTTTGTATCCCTCTTCTTGACCATTAGGTTGCTTCTTAACAAGTTGACTGATTTATTTCTTTTTCAGTCATGTTTGCATTTTAATGATGACAATTCAGTTTATTCATAGGCTGTGTCAGCTGCTTTCAGATTTGCATTAGCAGAGAAGGAGGGTTCTAGAAACAAAAATCACATCCATTGTGATACTACAGTGTTGTTTTTGGCAGATATAGATCATGGTGTATATATAGAAATTAAATATATGATGTAGGGGTGTACAAAGCTATGAAAAAAATAAAACACAGGCATGATACTTCATCCTAGGATGCCAGGGGATTTGTATTGTACCCACTTTTGGTGGACACATTTAAAAAAAAAAAAAACAACAACTTGCAAGTCAGAATAATTTATAAAACATGAGGTTTTGTGTAGCCACAAACCATACTTAAAAAATAGCTGGAAAGATTCATCTGGGTGGGAGAACCCACAAGCGAAGTTACAGCTCAAGCTGTGGCAAAGTAACATACTGTAAAACTTCTAAGAGAAGGGCCAGTTTACTCTGACCATCACTGTGACTCCAACCAGTGGAATACTGGGTTTAGGTTATCTTGAAAGCTAGAATACATGTCTGAAAGCAGAAATGAATCTGCTTTTTTGCATTGATGGGTGTTTAGGAATTCACAGTAAGTTTCAGCAGGTAGTGAATTAGGTTCTAGTGACCATGGGATGCCTGTGGCTCCCACCATGTTCAGTGCCTCTCTGTGGTACAAAACACTTGGTGTGGAACTTGTTTTTCAGTCTTGCTTTCTTCTCAGACCATCGCTCCCGATAGTAACTTGCACTGGTGCTAGAAATATCGATGCCTAGCTTAAGGTTGCACTGCTTATTTCAAAACTGATCAGATTGTGTTAAACAGAGAGGAGATCTACAAATAGGAAAGGGAGGTGAAATTGACAACTTTTTTTTTTTCCTGTGGTTGAGTATCTACAAATTTTAGTTTGTTAGCTATTTTATGATGTGGTTTTCAAACTACTTCAGTGGTAGGCTGGGGCTGTTCATTGAGAGAAGCTGAATATTTCACAATAATGTCCATTTGCCAAGACTCTGTTTTGCATCTGCCTTCTTAGAGATGTGCTAAGTCTGAATGTGTTGTGTGTGTTCAGCATTCCTCTCTGTCCACCTTTGTTACTTAAAACCTGTCTTGTCATATTGCTGTAGAAGAAATTGGAATGGATATTTCTAATATTGCAACAAGAAATAAGCACCATTTTTTCCAGAATATTTTTACCATTTGAGGAAAGCATGTTATTTTACTTTATAAGCTGTCTGCACTGAGTGCAAGTGGAAACTATTAAGTCTTATAAATAAAAGCTAATTTAATTGGCTTGTGAGAGCATTGCCATTTTACTGTTTACAATCTTTAAGTCTTCTTAAATATGTTTCAGCTTGTTTCGTTTTGATGATGGCAAAAAGTGCTTGCATCACTGTTTACTCTGTGCTACACACTGAAGCAACAGATGTGTCAGAGCATTCAGTTTTCTACACAAGACCACCATGTTATTTTCCAGGTCTCAGATTACTAGACAGTTGAGTTAAACATGTTTTTCAAGCCAGGGAAATGGTGACATGAAACATCACACAGATAAGAACATAGTAATAATTTCTTCTGTGAAGGGCTGATGAAGTAAAGTAAAATCCATGTGGACAGGTCATTTGTACTATATTTTTATCTAGAAAGAGAAAATGTTACTGAGCTATGTCATGCTATGGTACTATGACCATATGGTCATGATTAATGCATAAGTATACTTAAAAATTTGACAGTCCATCCTTTTTTCCCCCCTCTTGTTCTCTTTATTATGTAGTGATAACTAATAGGAATGAAATCTTGATATACACAATTATGTTCTTTCTTGAAAGCTAAAGAAAGTGATAACCTTTGGGATGCCAAGTAACTCCTGGATGTCTGTGAGGAAGCCTGTTTTTCTTTGTAACAAAGTCTTCCTTCTGTAGAGTCTCAATAGCATCTTCTACATACAGTTGTCATAATGAAAAAAAAAAATTGGTGTGTAGCCAATTCTTGAAATTAAACTAAGGTTTAGTTGGCTTTCTATGACTCATTATATAGAAGTAATACAGAGGTTACCAGATTTCCAACTTTAAATTTAATGTTTATTTTTAAGATGATACTGAATAAAGATCAGTTTAATGTTCAGAGGGTTAGTTCACTGCTCTACCAAGGAGCATAGTCAGCTCTGCTCCAGGAAGGAACTTTGATTTGCTTTATAAAGATCACTGAATAGGTTCTACTTTGCCACTCTGCTGAATGCCTTTCTTTGCATCTGGTAACTGTGTGTTCCTTTTGAGTTTTCTTTTTTCTCCCTTCCAGCTGATAACTGACTGCTGCAAATGAGTAGCCATGTAGTTCCTGTCCTCACAAATAGCTTTTTCTGAGTATCTTCCTACAAAGTTATGCCGTTTTGTAGTTCCAGGTTTTAAAGAATTTGCCTGGTAGAATTATACTATGCTATCTGTTTCACAGTAGGGCTTTTTCTGATGCAAACTATACATGTAGGCACCGACTTGCAAGAACTCTTATTTTCTTTTCTATTGAGGTTTTTTGGCCACCAGTGCAGACCAGTACCCTTTGGGGAGGAAATTATATAAAACAATTTTATCCCCCACCCCCCAAGAATCCTCAAATTAATGTGAAAGGGAGAAGTTCAGAAACAAAAGAAAAATAACATAGTTATTTTCTGCCTGGAGGGAAGGTGTCACACAATGCTGTGCTTATGGTAACCAGAGCTCAAGGAATATGATGGTCTTAAAAAAACTCAAGCTGTTCAGAGTGAGGGTGTGTGTGTTGGGTGGTGGGAGGATGGATGGCTTTACTACATCAGGCAATTTGATGTTTCAAACTGAGCTTAGGTATGAATTTATGTCAAAAATTTTGAAAGAAGGTTAACTTAAAGATGGCTTCACAAGGACATTTTGAAAAACAGTTTGTGCTAGATTTGAATTTGTTGTAATTGTGGGCTTTCTTTTTCCAAAGAAATCTGCTTTAGTAGCAGTCTTGGAGTGTTCGTGTGGCACGGCATAACTCCAAAGGCTTGGGAATTTGTTTTTGAAGAGCTATTTCTTTATCTTAGTTGCATACAAAATCAACCATCTTTGTTCTGCTCATTCTAATGTATTCATCCCATAAACCAGATATAACCCTCAGTATTTTTCCTTTAAGCTTCCAATGCCTTTGACATTTTCAGTTGCTTGAGTTGAACTGATTTTCAAATCCAGGAGTTTATATTTACCGAGAGGTATATAAAACTTAACATTTCTGCTTTTCGTGTTTGAGGTTTGTCCATAGCAGGTACTGATGACAAGAGTACAGTATATGAACTGCAGAAAAATATGCTTTGTTGGTGCAGATTATCAACACAGACATATGGGTAGAAAACTACCACAATGCAGAAACCCCCTCCAATTTAGCCTCTGATGCTGAAGGTATATGTCAACTAAAAGCTGAAGTGTCACTTTGTTATTTTAAGTAGTTAAGAGTGACTTCTAGATTTTAAAATCTTGTTTAACATCTTTGACTGTAACCTATACTACTGTTGTACTTTGGTGAAGCTACTATGAGCATTTGTCTGATGTAAGAAAAAGTAATCCATTCAGTGGCTGCTTTTTTGTTTTTGAATAGCAACATGGGAGTTCTTGCCTGCCGTTGCTCCTTGTATCCATGTCACTACTTTTAGGGTTTTTTTGTCAATCTGTTGTGGTTTTCCAGGGGAAAGGTTGAATTTTTCAGGCAGTCTTTCCTTGCCATTTCCATAACAGTAGTATTACCATACTCTTGAGTAACTTGTTATTTGATCAGAAAGCAAGTCCTGTGAAGTACAGCATGGGTGCTTCTCTGTTAAATGGGTGAATAAATGGTCTCAATTTGTGCAGAATGCAAATAAACTGACATCATTATTTTGTTAAGAGTCAGATTTTAAATGTCTGATTCACTGTAATTGCTGATTGACTAGTTCAGTGACTGACTACTTCTGCAGAAGGTGCATTTGTTAGCCTCAGACTGCTTGGTGGCACGGTCCTCGTCTTGAAGTTTTGGTAAATAGGACACTTATTGTCAAGCTGCTACAGACTCTGAAGGCAGTCATTCAGGAAAAATGCTTCTAAAAGCAAAGCCTTCTAATTCTGCACAAACTTTCATGGAAGTGGTGTGGGGTTTTTTTAATAAAGGAAAAAAAGCAGGTTTTCCTTGCCCCATTTCAGAATGCAATTTTTCAAGAAATGGATGTACTGAGTGGAATTCTTCTGTTGAATGCAGTACTGGTGCCCCTGTGTTCAGTTAATGCATTTGATAGTTATAACTGCTGTTATGTTTTTGAAGAATGTGCTTGGAAGAGCTGATTAACTTTGCAATTGTTGCAAGACAGTTTTCACTATGTATAAATTTCTCTTTACTCAATATTGTCCTTTAAGGGGGTAAGAACAGCTGTTTGTCAGTACAGGATATGTCTGAATGAAGTTTTTATTTTGTGACCATATACAGCACACAGTGCTACTGTTCCACCACACCTCCTTCCTCTCTTATTTGAGGTAGTTTGAGTTGATTTATTTTTAACAGATTTTTAGCCACAAATCTTTGGGCTTTTCCTGTGAAGAAGGGAGATAAGGAGAGGAAAGAGTCTGAAGATGGATGCTACTGAATTCAAAAGGGAGTCTGGTGTTGGACTCCAGAATTTTCTCAGGGTGTCTTTCTCAGACAAATCTGCATGGCAGAGTATGTTTTTTTACAGGCAGCTACGAAGCTTTCTTCTCTGTGGGGGATGGGAGAGGCTACATGGTTGGGGATATTCTTATTAGCACATTATTATTGTTGTTATTATTTTAAATTCAAGTAGTGAAATTTAAAAATCAAGGGCTGAATTTGTCAACTAATACTCAAGGTTTTTATTTCAGTACCTCTAAAAGAACAAGGACTTTCCTCCTGTGCAATCTAGATTTTCATTTCCTCTCTGCTTTGGGGGTGTGCAACGTGATCAGTAGCATCTTGTACATCATGTTTTAGTCTGGTTAGACTCCAAAGAGCAAGCCTGTGAACAACTTCACAAACCCTGTGATTTTTGTATTATGTTGGAAGCTGTTTCCCTCTGAATCTAAAAAGGCAAGTAGTAAAGAAGAAAGCCTCACAGCCAGCCATACAAATATCCTTTCTTCTTTGGTTTTGATGTATTGTACAGTAATAAGCATAGCCTATAAAAAAAAATTCTGTTATTTTCTTAGCTCTTACTTGCTGTGTAAATCCTTTTTTCTGGTAATGTGACAATTTTCCATTCTTGTATCTATGCTGGGATGTGGACAGACTCTGAACTCCCCCTTCCTCATAGCTGCAAATGTCCTCGTGAGTGCCATGGAGAAAAGCTGTTGTAGATGGAAATATGTCAAAATAATAGCAGTTGCATGCAAGCCTGGCTGTGCTTTCTGTGAGATTTTATTGTCAAAAGGACTGTGGGGTGAATCTGTGACTACAGTAGAGTGCAAGCCTGCAGTACAGTGTGTCTGTTGCAGTGAAGATTAGACCTGCTCTTCCTGCTTTTGAATGACTGTCAGCCTTGCCTGTCTGAGATGAGTGGGATATGTTTGCTGTTCTCCACCACATTTGGGTGGATTATAATAAGGTTTTGAGGGTGTGGCTTACACTGTCAGGAAGATTTTGGCTCTCTAGTCTGTGACAGAAGACTGTATTTGTATGAGAGTATTGTAGAAATAAAACTTAGCAGCACAGGGTAGAAAGGTGATTCTGTAAGCAACAAGGATGTTTGACAGCTATTCATTTTCATGTCGAGTAAATGACTATAGGTCTTCATTCTCTAGCAATGCTCAGTGTGGTGGGTTAACCTTGGCTGGCCACAAGTTGTTTGCCAAACTGCTTTATCACTCCCTCTCCTTGATAGGACAACAGGAGAAAATATGATGAAAAGCTTGCAGATCGAGATAGGGACGGGAAAATGACGCAAGAATTACTGTCATTGGCAAAACATACTCAGTTTAAGGAAATTAATTTAATTTATTGCCAGTTAATAACAGGGTAGGATTGTGAGAAATCGGAACAAAACCCCAAACCACTTTACCCTACCACTTCCTTTTTCTCAGGATTACAACTCTTCTACCTCCTCTCTTCCTTTCATCATGCAAGAGTACTGCAAAACTTGGTTGGTTTTTAATTTTCTGCTTGTCCAGCTCCTAAGTGAGTAGGACATAAGTAAGTGACATAAAAATGCGTAAAGGTAGTAAAGCAAGAGAGTAGTTAACGACTCAAGTGCACAGTTCATGTATACACTTACAGTGTATTAGAATGTGCAAGCTGTCTTGAACACAGGAACTATGACAGGGGGTAACAGGCTTCTGTATCACTAATAGAGTGACTACGCATCTCTGACAACTTGGTAGGCTTTTTTTTATTGCAGATGGTAACAGCACATGTGTTAAAAGATGTAGATTGCTGAGTGAAGCAGCAGTGGTAATCAGCAGTAACTGTGTGTAAGTGTGTGGAACATCTAAATACATATTCACTCTTACATTTTGAGGAAGTAAAAGTGCATAGGCTGGCACCGCTGATAAAATAGTTACTAGTCTTGCTAGTGGTCCAGTGTGAGGCCTGTCATGTAAAAAAAATTCTAAGAATTTTCAGCCAGTGCCCTTTATTTTTGTTATAAATTCTGGTAAGAGGATGAATTGTTTGGAAGCAAAGCAATAGTGATGTGGAAACAACTTTCTGTTTACCTTGTGACTGTCTAACTAAAAACATTCTAGCTCAGGTGTCAGCTGACAGCTCTGGCCTTTTGCAGGAACCCTCTTTTAATCATCTCGTTAATGTTAATAAGTTTAATCTCAATTACTATGTATCAATACATACTTAGCAAGAACAGATAATTTAGTGGGCAGTGCTACTTGGCTGATAAGAGACTACTAGACCCGGCTTGTTCTGCAACCCATAAAGCAAAGAGGGAGAAAGGCAGAGCTGGGGGAGAAAGCAGGAAAGAAACTCCAAAAAAGTCAAATAGTTAGGGTTCAAAAAGGGCAGAATAAAATATGAAAGGATGTATACCAAAGGGGCATCATTAACACAACACTGTTGGAATAGTTGCTCTGCTTCAGAAGAAAAGTTGGCATAACTTATGGAGTGAGCACTGTAGAGCTGAAGGAGCAGATGGGTCTTAGCAAAAAGAGGGTAGATCATAGAATGAATTTAAGCATGTTATTTTTGATTTGGTGCCTTTAAAGTGACAGTGGGTAGACCAAACACCTGTTCTTTATCATTGCTTTTTAGGAAATGTAAATAAGCTCAAATGTTAATTCACTTCTAAAACTTCACCTTGGCTTACTTCTAAAATATTTGCTGGTATATTTGCTCCATACACAGATGGGGTATTTTGAGGAAAAATTTTTTTTTTTCCCCAAAAATACTCCCTAACTCCTCTTCTCTTTCCCTCCCCCCCCCAACATTAACAACCTACTGTAATAAAGGATGAGTTTATTACTTGGTTAACTTAAGAACTAATTAATTAACTTTGGTATTGATACTTATGTAGTACTGATGTAAGAAGTTAGCTGGGTGCATCTCAGTTGGTCTGTGTGGTGAAATGAAGCTGTGTGTTATCTTCCATTGTAGTTCTAGGATTTCATATCAACTTTAAATTTCTTGTTTCAGGAAAGTTTGTATTAGCTCTCATTCCTTGGAGTGCACTGTGCTTGTGTAGAGAACAAACTGTTGGGGGATCTTGCATCTTTGTTAAAAGTAGGGAACTACAGGTAGAATAATGGGGCAGGACCTCAGCTTTGAGTTCACCAGGACTGGGGGTGCTTTGAGTGTGCTTGAGTTGTGCCTTGAATACCACAGGACTCCAAATATAGACACAATGTGAACTTGCACTAGGCAGTAGCCTTTTGGCATGCTAAATCACTGGTGTGAGCCACATCTATTACTTCACAGTTAATGCTTGCACCTACCTAAATGTTTAATTTATAGATTCATTTAGATTGGAAAAGACCTTTAAGATCATCAAGTCCAACTGTTATACCAGCACTGCCAAGTCCACCACTAAACCATGTCCCTCAGCACCGTGTCTACACTTCTTTTAAACACCTTCAGGGGCAGTGACACCAGCACTTTCCTGGGCAGCCTGTTTCAGTGCTTGACAACTCTTGAAGAAATTTTTCCTAATATCTATCCTAAACTTACTCTGGTGCAACGTGAGGCCATTTCCTCTTGTCCTGTTGCCTCTTCCTTGGGAGAAGAGACTGACACCCACCTTGCCACAACCTCAGTATTGTCCCCAGTACTGAGCCCTGGGGAACACCACTTGTGACTGGCTACAAACTGGATTTAACTCCACTCACCACCATGCTTTAGGCCTGGTTGTCCAGCCAGTTTTTTTTACCCAGTGGAGTGTACACAGTCCAAACCATGAGCAGCCGGTTTCTCCAAGAGAACATTGTGGGAAAATGCATCAAAGGCTCTACTAAAGTCTAGGCAGACAACACCCACAGATGTCCCAGATAAGTAGAGGAGGAGGACAGGGAGCACTTAAGAATTTTAGGAATTGTTGTGATGCTGAATCATACCTGACAGGGTCAGATGTGGCATGTTTCAAAGTTTAAATAGGATCCAGGTAGTCAGGATCTGCCAGAGTTCTTTTATCAGCAAAAGGTTGGTGCCATAACAGTGATTCCAGTTAGGCTTACTAGTTGCTTCTGTGCTATGACAATATAGGAATTCAAGTTCAGTGCTAAGTACTGACCATGATGGAAATCTCTCTGTGTTTATTATGTTGCTGCATCTCCAGAAATTTTTTTACTTGGGATTGTCTTAGAAAGGAAATAGTATGACATGTATTTCCTGGGACTTAAATAAATTTATTTGGTTCCTGACCAGGATTAAGGGCATAGCTGAGAACAAGAACCTGTTCTGAACTTGTGTATGCTCAGTAGTAATAAACTTCTCCAGTTGAAAAGAAAAATGCTTCAGGGGTTAAATTTGAAAGATGTTGAAACACAAACTCAGTGACTAACAAACTATTCCTGAATGTAGGCCTTGCATGTTGTCTTTGGTGGTTTTTCTGCATGTGTCATGTGTTTTTCATCAGCTCTCAGAATATACATGAGTATAATCCTTACAAATTTACATAAGAAACAAGTATTGCCTTTTTCATTTGATGTTTGTGTCTTTAGAAACTAGCACTAAATTTTGCTAATTTCTATAAAATTAGAAGTCTGAGATTTCTGCAAGGTACTGCTAGCATTAAGCTGCACAACTTGGAGTTGTAATTTTTCTAATCATTCCTGATTACGTCTTCATTTCTTGCATTTCAGGTAATTAAATGTTGACTAATTATAGTGCTTTAAACTTTTGCTGACAGAAACCTGCTTTAGAAAGTGCAAATTCCTGTTCTAGTTATAGTTGTCTTCTTCCAGCCTATATTTTAACACAAAAATATCACTTGGAGACTCTCCAAGTAAAAATGAAAGCAATCTGAATCACAGTGTAATTGGCTGCCCTGAACTACAGTAAGCTGTAGAGTTAGCTTCCTTGAAATGGTGATACTTACTGGGCACATCTTTCTCTACAGCAGTTCTTATTTATACCTGCCAGTCATATCTGTGCTTCTTTTGCTCAAGTCCAGGATAGAAAAGGATTGGGCCAGAACAAGTAGATTTTAATTTTCATCAGTGGGATCTAGGGCATAGTCCAAGTAGAGAATTGGTTGGGTATGTAACAGTGTTTTCTTCCAGAAGTTCAACAATGTTATCTTCTGATCCCCTGCTATTCCACAATACTGGGCAAAACTTTCCTACCTTTTTGGAAATCTAGAAGAGGATGAGGTTATGGTGGTGAGCCTCAGCATTTTAGAGTGTAAGACTTGACTTTTGGTTTGTCAGTTGGTATAACGAACTCAAACTTGAACTATACCTGAAGTGAGTCTCTAGAGGAGCAGAGGATACAAGTTGATGCCACTTTTGCAATATACTTCTATGATGTTCTGTTTGTTAACTTGACACACATTTTCAAGAGTTTAGATATACACTGCTTAAGACGCACCCTTATTTCTCCTAAATGAAAAGAAGGTTCAATGGTATTTCAGTCATCAGTGGTTTTGTACAATACAGTGAGGTACCACTCTAGAATATTTGTGGGGTTTTTTTTAAGAGGTACAAACTCTGTATCCCATAGTATTTCTGTAACAGTTTCTCAAAGTATCACCTATAGTGTGAAGCAACAGTTTTAAAATACTACTTCACTTACTGTGAGTATGTAGTGTTGTTATAAGTCTAGATAAGGCAAAATATTCTGGCACTTGTTACATTAATACTTCTTCAGTTGACTTGGAAAATAGAGAGATTGCAGTGATTTCATGGTGGAGTGACCACAGAAAAATTATTCTAAGTACTGAAGCAGATCTTGGTTTTGGCTGTGTTGTTGTTTTGCTGTAAGGCACGCTCACAGTGGTGAAAATCAAACTTTACTTACCTAGCCTGCCTGGCATGTTAGGGGAAGTATTGATTGTTCTTGAAGTTGATTTAGAGATGCAGCTTGCTGCCTGTCTCCGTGATGACTATATAAAATTTGTGAGTCTGTGCTAAATATGTTGTGGTTTTGTTTTCTTTGTTTTGGTTTATATTTTTTAGTGGTTTTTTGGTTGTTGGTGTTTTTTGTTTTATTTTGTTTTTAGTGTTTGTATTTATGTTTGCTTTGTGTGCATTGCCCAGGAAGTGAGCAGTGCTAGCATCCCCTCTGAAGCTTTGCTACAGCACCCCACCTCCCGCACCTTGAGTGGTAATTTTCAAGGCAACTTTTAATGGCCTTGTATTAGACATAGAAAGCATCTTGCTGTGACTATGAATGTTTCCATATTCCTTAATGGCTTGCTTGTAAAATTGTTTCAATAACATTTTCTTTGTATAATGTTGTACTAGGCAGATTAGTTTTGCATGAGGAGCTGTATCTTGTGTCTGCAGTTTCAGAACTGCAGTTCTTTATCTTCAGCTAACAAGTGCTACAGCCACTCATACACAGATCTGCCATTTCTGAAAATGGTTTTGACAATTAAAGTTTTATTTCTGTCACTGAAGTCAAATGCAAAGTGTTTTCTCCTCTGCACTAATCTCCCTGGAGTGATGAGCTTTGAAAACTTGACCTCAGTTAAAAGACGAGTTAAGGCCTGGTAGTCTTGGAAATGCAGGTGAGCCTTTCTGGTTGGTTTTGGTTTGGACATCTGAACTCGGTGACTTTTTTAACTGGAAGATTAGTCAGTGCAGTATACTGCAATTTGTCTTTCCATTCATGTTCTGACCATTTGTATTCTGCTTTTCTGTCTTCCATGGGATCTTAATTCTTCTCTGTCCTTTAAGTGCAGGAAAGAAGCCTCATCAATGCATGGTCATGTCTTCACTTGATTGGTGGGTTATGTTGTTGCTCTGCATATTGGCTGTAAAAGCATCTGTGTTCAGTTTTCTGATACTGCACCTGATGACTCTAGTGAATCTTTCATAGACCCTAATGTTTCTGAAGATTCTGATAGTAATTGGAGAATTAGGTGCAGGTTTAGTGGTTGTGATCTTGGACTGCTGTTCTAGGAAGAAATGGTTTCTGCCCTGTAGGGTGTGTCACCTCCTTGTGAGAGCTCCAGAGGGCTGCTCAAACATCCCACTTTCTCTAGGCTCTGGTAGCAGGTGTAGCATCCATCTGTGCTGCTATTCCATCTAAACAGTGGAAGTGAGTGTTTTCTTCAAGGGTAGTAGTAGAAGGTCTCTAATCTAAAACTCTAATTATTTTTTTTTAATTGTTGCAGCTATAGCTACTGGTGAGATTTTTGTAGGCTGCATTGTTTCCCAGATGACTAATAACGTCTTTTTGGATTACTGAATTCATGTTTCTCTAGTGATTTGGGAAATTTTTGAGCAAGAATATTGGGCTTTGGACAGAGATACTTCACTATAAATTTACTTTCTCTTAACTTATTTAATACTCCCTTTAGAAAAGGACAAATATAATGTCTTAAATTTACAAAGGAATTTGAGAGATGCCCTGGGACTCTGCCTTCGTTTGAGGTGCTACTACTCTTCCTAGTGGTCTGCTGCTATTTTAGAAATAAATTTATAGGAAATAGTATATGATCTAGACAGTAGCCCTAGCTGAAAATCACCCTAACAGATAGGGATGTGCTTAACTGTTTAAATGCTTGTTGCTAAAGGCTTATTCTGTACTGTCTATATTTCTTTAAAGGATGAGGTCCATAGGAGATAAATTTCTAGATGGATTTGATGTTCTTTGACAGGAGGAGGAAAATGGTTGACAGTGCAATTGCAAATTAATATGAAAAATCATCAGAAAATTAAATCTCTCTTTATATGTGATTCTTGATTTGGCTAAAATGCAGTTATTATATCAACTTTTGTCTGTCCTTAATTTCTTTGAAAGTCAATTTAGTTGAGCTGAGTATTGAAATATGTGACTGCTAATGATTGTCAGGTTTTTTTGGATGAAAAGAAACTTTCACAAATTAAATGTGTGAGAAACATGAGTGTATTCCTACTGTGTCTGTGTAAATAGTGTTCCAGGATAAGCAGACCCTCTATTTAACACAAAAGCTTGACTTTTCAGAGTATTAGATAATTAGGAGAGAACATGCAGACAGCCTGTCTATTCTGAGGGGAGGAATGACTTCTTCCTTTACAGATCGGTGAAGAAAAGTTTTCTTTACTACAGAAAACTACAGTTTTGTGCTCCTTACTGTAGAGGTGGGTGCACTATTTTTGAGTTTTGTTCTTCACCTATGCCTTCTACTCTAGTGCAGCAATTTGTAGTCTGTCCTTTTGGCAAATCTGAGACCACCAGAACTTGATGTTTTACCCTTGTTCTCTCATTTAAAAAAAAAAAAAAAGACTTTCAGGGCAGAGACATTTTGCAAACAAAACCTTTTCTGGTTGAACTTTTAATATATTATGTTGAGCAAGACTTCACTTGGAAAAACTATTAACTCACTTTTTACTGGTGGGTGTGGTGGGTGGTTTGCTTGTGTTTTTTTGTTGTTTGTTTGGGTTTTTGTAATTGAAAGTTGTTTGGAATAGTTTTAAAGATGTCTTTGAAGTTTGTTTCTTTGTGAAGCTGTGAAATGTGCAATGGTTTGGATTCCCTTGTCATGAAAACATTTGTTCAGACTGTGACCAATAAATTAAGATAAAACTTCCTTCTTTAGCTTAAACAGGAAAGGAGCGTGGTTACTTTTGAAGATACAGGGGTGCTAGGTTAGCTGGTGTAAAATGTTTCTCTGGCAATTCATTTAGCTTCTGGCAAATACTTTTCTTGAAATAAGAGACTTTCACTTAACTTTCTCCACTTGTGCCTGCAGGAGAAAAGAAGTTGTATCTCAAGAGTTTGTTTATCCTATGTCTGAAATGTATAGCAAGGATGTTAATATTCCCGCAGCTCTCAAGAGCTTCTTTGTAAAAACATTATAATTATTCATTTTAAGTATTTTGTAACTTTGGAGGTACTGGCTGTTTTAAACATCTTCCTGGAGTTCAAAACAGTTCATGAAACTGCTATTCAGCATTTCTGGACTGGAAACATGTCTAACTTTTATATGTATGCTTATAAATTTCCATGGTTTGTTTGCAAAGTATTTATACTGAGATCACTCCTTTTAAGGATCCATAGTATTGTCTGGAACAGGCTGCTCAGGGAAGTGGTGGAGTCACCATCCCTGGAGGTGATGTAGATGTGACACTTCAGGACATGGTTTAGTGGTCATGGTAGTATTGGATTGATGGTTGGACTTTGTTGATATTTTCCAACCTTTATGATTTTATGATTTTCTTCTATTACTTAGTCATGATAATTCTGAATCACTCCTGAGGGCACCAGGGAGAGAACAGGTTTTTCCCCAAAGCAGCTCTGCAGAACTGAAAGTTATTAGAAATGTCATAGTATTAATCTTCAATATTGCTTCAGCAATTAAATGGATCTTAAGTGCTCAAAATCCCTTTACCAATTAATGATGACACACTTCTAACTACATGCATCTCTGAAAGGACTTACATGCAAAGGACCTGCTTTACATGATGATAAATTACTACCAATCTTCTTGCAGATTAGGGTTTGAAATGCCCCTTATATGAAAGGTTTATCTTAAACAGGCCTAATATATGGGGTATGATATATATATATATATTATATATATTTTTTTCTTTTTTCTTTAACTATCAAAGTTTGTGTATCTTATCTTTTTATGTTACTGAAAGATCATTCACTGATGCTTCTGTGTATGTTTAATTGAATACTGGAGTCGCTTTTATTTCTTTCCCCTAAATTATTTTCAAGATTTGCTTATAGTTTTAGAGAAGACTAATTGTTAGAGCTCTACCTTTACTTCTGCCTCCTTCATGAATGACTTTTCTTTATCAAGAGCCCAGCTGTAGCAAATCCCTAAATCTTTATTCCTTATGCTTTTTCAACTTTCATCTAACTTGGTATGTGTTTTGTATGATACAATAAGCCAAATAGTCTTTTGAAGCTTCAAATTTTTTACCGAGTCTTAGTCAAAAGAAGGTTCATTAGGACTGTTAGTTTTGTATAGAAACTGTTGGTGAGGAGGGAAGAAGGGTAGGGTTTTAGGGAGGATTGCTAGTTTAAGATGAGAAGGAGCTGTCTTAATTGAGTTCTGATTAACTTTTTTGTCTCAGTCTATATAATGTTGAAGAGATTCTTAACTGACTCTTTGATCTTGTCTTTCTCTTATCTGGGGACCTGTCTGCTATCTTGACTGTTATCTGAGTTCTTCCTTTCCTTGAAGATATTGTACAGATATATTTGTAGCACAGCACTCCATCCTTTAATGCTACAGCATTTCTCATAATCGAGATACCTGAAAAAAATTCTAACTCTTCCTGCCTCCCCAAATCATGAATTATTTCAGAGAACCTAATATGCAAAGGAAACCTTGACTCTTGTCTTCTAAAAAGTGCTGTACAGCTATTAAAGTAGTGAAGGAAGTACTGTAATGCAAAAAGTATCTTTGTAGCACCTTTCTCTAAATTTGCAGAAACTTAATCCTGCAGACTTTTAATCTTTCAGTCAGGTATTTCTATGTAAGTGTTGAAATTTATAGGAAAGGTGGTCTTCAGAAAAGTAATCCATTGATAGGGAGTTTCCTTTTGTTGTCAACATTAATTAGTATAACACTGTTTGGCTTCTAGGCCTTGCTAAGTGAAATCAAATTGCATATGTCTTTCCTTCTAAAATAATAATTTTGGATGTTTGACAAATGGGTTTGCCTTTATCACACCCTGATTCTGGAATAGTTTTGCCATTAAAAATGAGAATAAAGTGGACTGTGAATCTAACTGGAAAAGTTGCCAAGTACTTTTGCATTTAATTATTCAGCAGAGCTTAGAACCCAGTGATGTCCTTAGATTTAGACTCTATAGCAATACAAGTTAAGATATAATATTATATATTTCATCTTCTGATACGTCACTGCTTATTTCAGATAAGACTGCAGCCCTGTGTGAGGACGTGCACTATACAGTGTGAGATGTAAAGCTGTCCACTTTCTGCTTTTTATGCTATTTAGTAAGATACTGTTAACTTCTGTATGTCAACAGGTGAGTCTGTAGGCCACACAAGTTAGACCATCACTAGGGAAGTAAAGGGTTGCCTGGCTGATGTGTGTTTATTCAGTTGCATTGATTACAACTAAGGAATATAGTTTCTAACAAATAATTTCTCTATGATTTTGATTTATTGCTTATGAGCTGATCAGAGATCAGGCTGAAGTTGTGTTGGTCACAGATAACTTCACAAGAGGAGGACTAGGTGTCCCCCCATAGCAAATGTAAGTGGGACAGGCGTGTCCAGGCACTTCTCTGTTGAAACACTTAAATATTATCAAAACTGCACATAATTGATTTGAGCAGGCTAAGTGTAGCAGTGGAGCAAAAGCTGATGCTCCTCCTGACTGCAGTAAATTAATGATAGAAAATGCAGCTGGAGAAGAGCAATATAGTCCATGGTGCTTGCTGCACTTAAAGATACTTTCAAGGAATAATTGCTTATCAGTTGCTCTCCCATAGGCTTGTGAGTCCACAGAGTAATGGCTTCCTGGCAGAGTGTACAGCTGAGCTGGCAGCTCTGAGCAGGCATGTATTGCCAACTTCTGCATGGTGCAGGGGATGGCCTGCGGCCAAGCAGGGAGCTCTGAACTCTGGGGATAGTTCTTCTGTGGGTCATTGTGGAGGCACTGAAGTGTATTCTGCCCTAAACACAGCCTTTTGAATTAAGAGGAAATCTACCATTTACTGAAGTTCTTGTTTGTGCTGGCAGATTGGCCTAGCAATTTAATTCAGCTCTCACTCTTCAGTTAATGACTAGGAAAGATATGAAACATGTTGCAGTACATAGCTTATGTGCCTTTATTCTGAAATCTTAATTATTTTGCAAGAAATTTGTCATGAGTATCTGCTCTTCATTTAAAAAAAAAGGGGGGGGGGAGGTGGAGAAACTCTTAAGTGTAATATTAAAGTGTATGTGTAGAGGAGACTTCAGTGTTGGGAAGACTTCCTAAAGAAATGTTTAAGTTCTTGATGCAGTGCTGAGGAAGAGGATGGGTTGGAATGTATTAACTGCATGGAAAATCTAGCTGTTGCTGTACATCTGACAATTCTGTAATGTTCTATTATCAATATCTTTCAATAGATTGATATCCATAGTATTCATTCCTCCAGAGGTTTATAAACAAAAGTTCAAATTCCTTTTCTTTGCAGTCACCTCAATATGGAAGGATTGTTACTAGGTAATATTTGTATATAGCAAATTAGACAACTGACAATTTTGCTAAGTTATTGCTCAATGATCCATAAAACAGAATTGCCTTGATTTATCAATTAAGGCATTGAATACTAAGAAGTATATCTAGTGTACGTCTAATAAATCTTAAACAGGGTAATATTTGAAACAGGAATGTTGTCAACCCACAGATAAGTGTTCACACAGAAATGTTAGGGTTAGCCTGTTTCTGGCATTTTCCCTATCTTATTTTGATAAAGCACTTTTTCTTTCTTGTTTATATCTACATAAATCTTATCGGGAATTTAATTAGAAATAATTTAAAAGGTGAAGATTTGTTTGTTTGGATGTGAGTCATTGGAAGACTAATACACGAACTTGATAAGATCATGAGTAGGAGTTAAGAGGAAGCCAAAACTGGTTTTCTTGCGCTGCAGTGAGACTTGGCAGCCTGAGGATTCTGGGCTTTTCATTTCTTTATTAATACATTTCTCATGATAGATGACATGTGGTATGTTTTTCTAGGATAAGAGAAGTATTAACTGCCAGAACAGCTATTTCATTTTCTGTTTTCTTTCTTGTAACTCATTTTCCTATGAAAGGAATATGTTCCATACAGTTTGCTAGTTGTACAAGAAAAAGGCTGTTTGTGTAATTTTTTTGTTTATTATTGACTGGGAACCTTTTATGCACATGCTGTGGTGTTTGGCTTTAAAGTACTGTGAGGAACCAATGGAAAAGGAGAAATCTTTTTTTGTCGTCTTAGTCACTGTTGCCCTGTAAGGTGTTGTAGAAAAAATAAGAACAATTTCTAATAGCCTGTGTTAGGTTCTGGAAAGGTAGGCTTCTGATTTGGAACCTGGTTTTACTTCTAACCAGAAATCTTATGATGGAAATCTAGTTTGTTTCCAACAGATGATTTTTTTTATTACAAAAGTTCATTTATTAATACTCTTACAAGGAATGCTTGTTTGAAACTTTACCTGTAAATGGTAGGCACCTGGAAAATTAATAGGACAAATGACATATTTCAAAGTTTTGTACCTTTTATAAGTATTAAATATGTACTGTGGTTTGGCTACCCCTTCAGTTTCCATTGCTCTTGTGTGCATGAAAGCTTTTTTAAAAAAAGGGCAATTTTTGGGTAGAGGGTAATATTGTGCAGAAAAAAAAAAATACCCTTGCTTTAGGTTCAGTATGGATCACTAAAATGCAAATGAATTTACTACCAGAAAATTGAATTTACTTATATACATTTTAAAATGTCTTGCACATCCATCTTCTAGATCAGCCTAATAGACAAGATGTAGAAATTTTTCTAATGGCTGGAGAGAATGAGCAAAATTTTACAGGGCACAAACTCCTTTACTTCTAAGCTATCTGTGCAGTCAAGAGGGCTGTTCTCATGACTGGATTCTCCTTTTGATGATTCAAGACTTCTATTTTGGCTGGATCATGTCCTCCCCATACATTATCCATATATGTGATAATGAGCAGAGCTGGTTTGTCCTTAATTCTTGCTGAGTTGACCATAGGTTGAATGGGCTAATCCTTTGGTGGTGAGTATGACAAAACTAGGTTTGCCTCTCTGTATATTCAGAAGTAGATATCTGAAGCTCATTAAAATAAGCTTTAAGGGTTTTTTGAACATTTTTTCAGCTATAAATAAATGTATTGCCCATGTGTACATGTAAGACATTCTGTGTGCTGAACCAATGTAGAAAGTGGATTAAAAATGCAAGTTGCAAAAAGTCTGGTGCAAGAGCTGGGAAAGACAATTTTAATCTAGTCCACCATTGAAAGCCAGACATGTAGAGTTTATCAGTAGTTTGGAGGCGGGAGGTGGTATTGTCCTTCCAGTAGCACTTGCTTTTGGGTTCTCTGACACACAGTGTATTTCCTACACTGTATTTTTTTTTCCTGAACTACAGAAATTCATGCTTTTAGTGTATGATTGGCAATAAAGACATTTTCCTTCTTCAAAGGGTTACAAGATTTCAATATAGTTTCTAGAAAGTTCAGAGCCCTGCAGCTAATGCTGATCTTCTCCAAGAAAATACATTGTCATCAGGGATGCAGCTCTCCTTTTAAGAGGATGAAATTGCGAGAACTCAAAGTTAAGTAAAAATAACTACTATTTTATTTCGCCTCCAAAGGAATGATTCATTAAAAGAACAAATATTTACTTTCATCTGGAATATGTATTATTCATACTGTTATATAGTTTGTAGATATTTATGATTAAGATTGATTTTGGACTGCAGAGCGGTTTTTTTTCTCGATCCTGAGGGTGCAGAGCTCTAGGTTTTTGTTCACGGCTCTCCAAAAGGAGAAACGTTACTTATCTCTTCTGCCTTCCAAGAGATCATAGTAGAAATAATACCAAGATGCTTTTCCATAATTAAACATTAGTATGCAGCATTTTTTTTGTCCTTAGATGCGTGTGTTCAGGCTTTGTGTAAACTGTGTATTATATTACCCTCCCCTCCACCCCCATCACCTTTTGTATCAATTCCCCTGCCCCATATGCTTACCCTCCTTGATATTGTTGAGATCTTCAATATGAGGTGGTTGTTTTCAGTTGTGGTAGTAGGTGTTCCCCAAAATTATACCTGAGAATTGCCATCAGGTATGTAAACTGTTTGAGAGGTACTGTGTATTTTTCCTTTTGGGAGAAGGGCAAGGAAGAATACAAAATAATGAATATGAAATAGACACTGTCACCATAATAGTTTTTTTCTTTTATTTTTAAACCACTGCATATAGAAAAGTGGATTTAAAAAAAAAAGTAAAAACCTCTTTAATCCAGAAGCCTATCAGAGTGCAAGATGGTAGTAGAAGTCCATTAATGTGGAGGAAAATTGGGCTACAAAATCTGAAACAGGAATGGAAAAATGTACTGCTTAACCTTGGAAGTGTTTATTTGGAGAAGATAGTCATAGGTTCATCCCTGTGTAAAGGGACACTTAAAATACAAGGTGCTGCTTGCTGTTCACAAGGCTTAAAGTGTGATTGCCAGCAAATGATTTCCAAATACTAAATTCACTAGACAAGTCTTGAATAATTGTCGTAAGACTTTGTATCCTAGTCTCAAAAAAAAAAACCTCCTTTGCTTTTTACTTGTAGTTGTGTCAAGTGTATCTCATTATTGCATAAACACATTTTACCAGTAACTAAAACAATTCTGAAAAGTGGCACAAAAGGATATTTGAAAATCTAAACATTTGATTGCCTTGTTTATATTCAATGATGCTAGCAGAGGTGGCTTGCAGTCAGTGGAATAAACTGATGCTTAAGATAGAAAGTTCTATTAATATTAAATTGAAATGGAAACTGCAGTTTGTGCTTCTGTATTAAGTTTATCCTTGCCTCAAGTATGTTGATTTCATAAACATATGATCTTCATATGTCCAAAACTGATAAATAAACGTGTCTATGTGCACTGCTACTGCTTCAGACTTACTGTAACCAAGCAATGAATCAAGATTATTCTCAAAGTTGTTGTTTGTATTCATGTGTTTAAGATGTTCTTACTTCTGCATCTGGAAAGTATTTGAACTAATAGCCTGATTAAAAAAACAAGTTTACTTATAAAGGTGTTTCTTAACAGAAAACCTACTGTTCCCATTGTAGGTCACAAGTTTTAACAAATATTCAATCTTATCTTAGTTTTCACTTACTTTAAAATGATTTTAAAATGAGTTCCCACTTATGTCTGACAGTTTACCTATGTCATCTTTAGCAATAGGTCAGTTGCTTTCAGTAACTCCAGCCAAAAAAAGAAGAGAATTTCTTTGGTATTAATGAAAGCAGCTGATAGCAGAATAAACCCAATAATAATTTTGTGCAACAAGTATTCCAAAAAAACAGTATAATATTGTGCTTATGAAGGGGAACTCTTACCCTGTTGCTTTTCTTTCTGTATAAGAAAGTTTAGAGACTATCTTTATGTAATCTTAGCATTATTTATAAATATGTACTATTGCAACAAATGGTTAGTGTTGGGCATGCAGCTGACAATGGATTTTTGAGCATTGTGCCTGAAGTGCACAACAAGTAAAGGAGACACAAGCACAAGAAACTGTAAAAATAGTCATTGCTGCATGGCTTTGAAGCAGTAGCAGAAAACCAGTAGCCAGCATCTAGCACCATTTCAGAATGCAGTATGCCCATCCCAGGTTGTAATACGTGTTTTTTTCAGGTGCAGGTAATCCTGACAGTAAGCAACTCCTTTTTGTAATGCCCCCAGTCAAAAACCTTTGGAGAAAGGGAAAGGGGCAACCTGATTAAGTACAAGATCAGAACAGTTTTTGGTATTAGGTTGAGGAAGTAGAGATAGCGGCTTTCAAAAGCAGTGTAAAAAAACTACTGTTATAACGTGCTCCTGTTTGCAATGCAACTTGATTCGGGGCCACCTGGTCAGTTTGAGCACCAAAGAATTAAACTCCAGTTTTAAGGACTGATTCATCCTTTTTGAGGAAATAAGCACGAGTGCATGAGTGAAAAGGAAAAAGGTGGAAAAGGCTGGAGTCACCAAGCAATATTGCTCAGGGCTGGCAAAACGTACAGATACTTGGCTTTTGGAAAGTGCCATTCAATAGTTCATTAGCCAGAGAAGCTAATGTGTCTCCCCCTCCTTTCCTCTTCTAAATTATTTGTGAATGGTGTTTTTGTAAATTTAGGAAGTTTTATCTTTCAGAATTTCAGAATGGGTTTCTTTAACACCTGAGTAATAATCATCAATGGAACAGCACACACGGTAAAAGCGGGTGACCTAATCTATGTCTCTGTCTGTCTTTATCTGTGTTATCCTTCAAGTGCAAAATAATTGAGTTTTCAAGCAGTCTATGTTTTTAATAATAGACCTTTTAAAGCCGCTGTTATCTGAAACACATGTATCCAGTACTAAGAATTGAATGTCAAAGAAAAACTTGAATTGTTACTTAGTGATTCTGAATTTTTCCTTCCTTTTCTCCAGTAGATTTTTTGCATCTGTGTGTCAGTATTTTTTTTGGTCTTCTTGCACTAGAAAACTCTGTTGGGCAGTTCCATTTGGATGGACTGTTCCATTTCTTTCCTTCCTTATTCTTCCTCCTCCAACTTTTGATTCTGTTGTTCAAAATAGACTTCAATGTTTCATCTTTCTTAAATTCTTTCAAACTAGACCGTGTAATAGCTAAGGACAGATCAGATTGACATCCCTGAAGAAACAGCTGTAATGTGAGTTGAAATATTTGTAACTCCTTGTGGGTTAAGATTACCAAGCCTAATTTTTCATGGCCTTAGTGTATAAATGCTGCTGCTTGCGTAGTTCTGTTATCTATTCTAGTCTTAATGAAGTCTTAAAAATGATTGTAAAACTGCATTTAGGCTTCAACTCAACTATTAATCTGGCTATGTGAGTCAGAATCTAAGGAATTTGACAGATCATATTTACTCATTAGTCTAGAAATAGCTTTTGAATTATTAGTCTGTGTGAGAGGTACAGCTGTGCCAAGTACTACCTCTCTAAAGCTCAGTTTCACTTGTATTCTGTGCCTCAACATTTTGGTCCTTTTTTTTTTTTTTAAATACAAATTAACTGGAGTAAGAAATTAGAGCAATGTGTGGGGTCTTTAAAAATCTGGTAGCTGTAGTATTTAGTGTGAGTGGTCTAAAAATTGGATGTAGTCAACTATACCTAGTTTATTTATCCACACTATTTAAAACAAGTCATTAAAAGGATAAGACAGCATCTGAGAACTGACTCATGTAGTTTGAATACCTCCAAGTCTGAACAACTTTTCTTAATCTCCCTTTAAATCTTTTCGGTGAAACAAGCTGTTCTAAGAAATAGCCAGAAAAGGTGTTTTGTCTTGGGTGTGGGTTTTTTTGTTTTGCCTTAGAGGATCTAGCTTTCAGGCTTGAGATACTGGATATCTACAGATATAACCTGTTATTCTCAAATACTCAGCCTTGAAGTGAAAGAACTGGCTGATGAAACTTGACACTTCTAATGCCTCATTGTGATGAGGAATTATGGATTATTTGAAAGAACAATGAAGGAAGCAATTAAAAAAGCCAGTGATGCAACTGTCTTGATTTCTATATGTAGTGTCTTGCATTACTACTTGTTCCCTTCATCCTCCTGTTTTCTGAACTGTTGGGCCTGGATAACTGTTTTATACATGTGGAAAGGGTGAGTCTGCTAAAAGTTCTACCTAAATTGAAGTGGTTTGTGGTTTGTTTTTTTTTTTTAATAAAAGAGAGATTAAACAGGCTTTAGAATCCATAGAAGTGGAAAATGCAACTACAGCAATCTGATTACACAGTCCAGTGTCAAATTATTTTTTTGTGCCTTGAGATGTCTCTGATAAATTTAGTCAACACAGTGGCACTTCATAATGGAGTGTGAGACCAATTTAAAGACAACAATCACCTTTTTAGCCAGAAAGAAGGTTGCTATCCTATAGTGATGATGTTTTAGTTGGATAACAATTGGGAAAGAGTAGATGAGTCAGCTCCCCTTCACACCTCAAATCTACAGCTGTGCAAAACTGAGTACCACATCAGCACTGTAAATAAATCCAGTGTTTTCAGAATGATGCAAGGAAGAAATTGTTGCTATCTCAAATATATTTTTTTTCCCTGAGTGTTTTGTGGAATAGCAAATATTAAGGTAATCCTCACCCCTTTACTACCACATCAGCTATTTCATTCTGTCAGTTCTGCTACTGTTTTTACTTACAGTAAATGAAATGAAAAATGATGAGAAATAAGATCTAATACCCTCTTAATGAAGCACAAGCTCTTTATGATTGAGTTGTGCTATTTTTATTTTTTTTCAAGGATTTGTAGCATTAGCTACTTTACTACATTACCTGACTGTATCTTGCATGATTGACCACCAACATATGAACGAGCTAGCATGTTCTTGTAGATTAAATAAAATAGTTGCAGCAGTGCAGTGACCTGACTCAATATGAAGCTTGCTGGTCAGTACAAGCATCAAACTGATAACCACGTTCTTACTAGAGACAATTTGTGATTTGGAGCTGCCTTCTATTGTGTAGACATACATTGTCTTTCCTGGGTATTATGTAGTCCTTATTCTCTCCTCTCTTAAGGACTTTTCTAATACAAGTGACAACGCATTTTTCAGGAAGCTGAACACACTCTTTTATCTACCAAATAGATTTCAGAATGCTGCTGTGGCTTAGGTTCAAGACAGTTAATATTACTTTTTTTTTTCCCCCTTAGCTTTTGTGATATCTTGTTGCATCCCCTTAGGTTTTCTTCTTCCTTATGGTGATGTATCTCTTAATTTTGTTATTCTTCTGTCCTCTAGTGTTAGCTTAAATTACTTATTAGGATTTCTGTTGCACTTCTGAAAGTGCTCTTGGCCTCTTGCCTTGTCCCATTTTTCTACCACAAAATGAGTCTGCGATTTGAGTTCACTTCTGACTACTAAGGTGAAAGGCACTTCTCTCTCTGTCTATGTATGTGTATATATTTTTGTGTGTGGATGCACAAGAATTTAAGGAATCTTTCACCTCAAATGCTGTTTTCCTCACATAACTTGGGATGAGTTTTGACTTAAATGTCATTATATAGACATATGTAGTGAGAGGAGGCAGAGCTCACTGTTGAAAATAGTCGGGTGGTACATATTTTGGAAACAGTAGATGATAGGAGAGAGATACTTTGCTATTTCCTTTCATATACCATTTATGATTTCCAAGACAGATGATGGCTTTTACCTAATCTTTTTGTGTTTTCCAATGTTAAGGCTAATATTCCATTTCCAAGTTGGTATTAAAAAACCTTGTTTGAACTAATGAATTCTAGAAAGTGAAAGCTCATAAAACCCTTCAGAAAGATTTAAATTTCAACTTTCAGAAGTTTCTAATTGTTTGAGTCAGGCAGAGTTAAAATGGAATCCAAGTTGGAGTCATCTTTCCTGCTGGAGTCCTTTGAGTTGTTAAATTCCATGATTTTTTCCTTATTGGTAGGTTTAAGAGCAGCACAAAAGCTTTCTGTGCTGCACCTGGTTTAGCCGTCATGCTTGGATCAGCCTTTAGTTCTGGCTTTCTCCTTTTTAGGTCATTTTCTGTGCTGAGGTCTCTTTGTGGAGGTTGTGTGAGATCTCCCCAAAGCGTGCACAGTTGGTGACCCCTCCTCTGAGGGACTGCAGATGAATAGGCCATAACTTGAGCAGACTTTAGCCCACGTCCTCTTCTTATTAGGCCTTAGCACCCAGAAGGTTTTTCCACCTCTTTTTAGATTGAGATTAACTCCAGTGTGCCTGTATAGTGTGAAATCACCTTCCAGCTTGCTGCCTGCAAGCGTTCAGAATTCCTGGGATGCTTCAGTAAATTGCCCAGTCCTTTCTAAGCATCGTCCCCTCAGTCTTGAAAAACTGTTTTTCCTATGAAGAGGTTTGTTATTGTTAGCTTTGTCTCACAGATGAAGACTATGTTCTCCCAGGTCCAATAGATACATCTGATGCGTGGCAGAAATCTTGAAGGTTTGGCACTCAGGACCAAAATCATACCTGCATTTATACACTTGGTATAAAATTTAGCTGCTTAAAGCTGCTGCTCCCCTCTGTGCCTCACTATCTGCCTTTGCTCAGGACTGAACAACTGGGGTCTCAACTTGAAGGAATGGACTTTCTTGGAAAGTAAAGAGAAACAAGTGAACAGTTGGGAGGAAATAGCTCTGTGTGCCAGGAGCAGCAAGTACATAGCAGCAAAGAGGAATGCCTGATGTCCTGCCTTGAAGCTGTGGGTCTGTACATGGTCAAAATTTTACTAATAGAGTGCTCTGACATAGAGTTCCTGTAATAGCATTAGTTTGGGTTTTAACCTTAGACAAAAAAGCAAGCATGGTTTGTTGCTGTTGTTGTTTTGTGGTGTTGTTTGTTTTTTGTTTGGTTTGGTTTTTTTCCCAGGTTGGTGTTTTATTGCACAATGGTGTCTTTCAAAGTTAGAACATCGTATAGTTTTGTTCTGTGTTGAGCAGCAATACAAAGCTCTGTGTTGCCTACTTCAGATACAAATCTTAGTACTAAAATTTGGCAGAAGGAATTTGTCACTTATCTCTCTGTAGTGATTAGTATTTCTTCCTTCTGATGCAGAGGTCTACCTTTCACATATCTTGTCTGGTTTGTGATAGGCATTCGTTCCATTATAGGAATGAGCTTCGGTTTAGTAGTCCAGAGTATTTCAGATGAATGATGCTGTCTAGGTTGGGCAAAACTGAGATATGTTATTGTCAATTATCTGTGTGAATTTCATACTATGGAGCCTTTAATGTTTGAATGTATTAGTCTGTATATCAGAAGTTTTGCACTGTACTAAAACTTTACACTTGCTATGAACAATATTTTTTCCTTTTGATATCTTAAATAGAAGAAGAATCTGCAGTTAAGCACTGATGCTAAATAGTGACACTGTATCTACTATGTCATGTGCCCAGAGCTGCAGAGACTTGTCCATAAATCCTAATGTTGGGATGGAAGGGAAAATACACAGTTATTGAAGACAGAAGTCATTTGTCAAATGCAAGCTTGTCATAAGGTTATTTAATGAGAGGATTTAGTAATTTTTCAGACTTCTGGGACTTAGTCCATCTATTTGTGTTCAAAGACATCCTTCTTGAAAAAGGTAGAAGGGAAGTAGTTACCTTGGTTTTTGGTGGCTCAATTTCTGAATCTAAAGGTTAACCTTTTCCCTTTTTTTTTTTCTTTTTTAGAGGAGAAGATTTTAAGTCAATCTTGCTTTTGTTTTCCTATTTTTTTTTTTAGATGAAAAAGCAATGCTTTTGCATGCTACAGAAGAGATCCAAGACACAGCGGCTTCAATTCCTGTGTCTCGGCCTGTCTTCAGTTTCCTTATATGCCGTCAAGAACTTTCTGTTGGGGCTGAGAAAATGTGATGTAATGTTGTGTTGCTTCATTGCATCATAATCCTGAAGATCTCGTGTAGTGAAACACTCAACCTATTAACTGCATCTCTTCTCCCTCACACCCCCCTATTTCTGTGTTGTTTTGTTATGTCACCTTGTTCCCTTTACCAATAAACTGCAGATGTTATTGCCGTAGCAGTTTTTCCTGTAGATACACTTGCATTTCTGAGAAATGTTTATCCTGTTGACCTCAGTTATATTAGCAGGCTTAAATATCCCTAAAACAAAATTAAGCTGAAAAGGGTTTAGTTCTAATTGCTTTCCCTTTCTGTTGTCTGTGCTTCAAGATGTGTGTAAAGGCATGGGAGTTGTTTTTCTTCTGTTCTTCCCTTCTGCTCCAGCTGGTTTTCTTGTTTTCAGCTGAAGCATTGCCTACTGCTTCCTTCAAAAGAAGGCAAATGGAGAATTGGAAATACCTGGGTTATGGGAAGACTTCAGTACACTTAAGTTGTTGGATACATATATTCTGTGTTCTGCTTATTTATTCAATCCTTCCCTTTTCTTTCAATTATTTAACAACAGTTTCCCGGCCTTCCAGAAAATACAAGACTTTATCATGTGCATAAATATTAAAACAAAGCACCATACCCTTTGCTTTCTGTACTTTCCTGTGTCACAGGAGACCTCCCGTGGAAAAGGTTTTTTGATTTGGTTTGTTGGGGGTGGGGTGTTTGTTTGTTTTTCTTCAGAGTGTCAGTCTTAGAGCTACAAGCAAGCAGTGATGAGTTGAATTTAAAGGGGATTAGGGACCGGACTTTGAAATGCAGGCTAATTAATCAAACACTCTGATATTATAGAATTAACATGAGATGGCATTATATAATGCCTAAGCATTTGTTGGAGTAATTGCTGTCTTTCAAGTAGGAGAATATGTAGTGTTTGAGTGATGTGTGGTTTAATGTAACGAAACTTGTAATTCTTTATTTGTAATGCGACCACTGGTTTCAGCACTCTTTCTCTTCTACCTTGATTGCTGCTTCCCTTGCATCAACCAACTCAGATAATTTAGTGGTTGATACTGTGGTTTAAAAAAAAGCCCAACCAGTGAAGCAGTGATGCATCCATACCCTGCTCCAGTTCACTGTCAAGTCAGCCAAATGAATCCGCTCACCTGATCAGCCACACCAGTGCGTCTACAGGGAGAAGTGTGGACAGCCCACTAGTGAAGTGTGAACAGCCCCTTTCAGCAGCAGCTGACTTGTCATGGCGAGCAGCACCAGCTACATGCTCACTTTGCAAAGCATTTCAGCAGTTTAAAATTATATTGTCCTTCTGGGTTCTTCCCCTTGCTGGACTAGTTATTCCATGTGATCTCTTATCTGCTGTAAGTAAAATTAACCAGGATTGTCAAATAGGGGTTTAGTCTAATCTTGTTAATTGTTTTGGTATGATTTAATGTGCCCACTGTATCTCTTGGATCTGAATTGAAGTCTCTGTACTTGTATTAAGCTACTTGAATGTTCAGATTTCACATCTTGGAAAGCGCTCAAGCAAGAAAATGAATGCACACAGTAATTCTGAAACAAGAGCTGTGGTCTATGAAAGAAGCAGAGTGAGCAGATACTGTTTGTGCATCAAGCCATGCCCTACTCTTCTGGGACCTGTCACCACTTTTTCTACCTTGTCCCATTCCAGAAACTGATCAATTAAAACAATCAAGCACAAAAATGTAAAATATTCTTTGCAAATGTTTTGAAGTTTGGGGAAAAGCAGTAGGTATATGATAGGCATGCTAAAATTAATGCTACTGCCTGCGGATGTACCTCAAACCACTTTTTAACCCTTATGAGACATGATGACAAAATGCTCCATTAAGGGGAACATACCAATAAGATGCTTTTACCAAGTAGCAAATGGTAAAGTTTTGTGATCTCTTCTTGGCTGCTCTTATTTACCGTTGAAGTTTTTTTTTGTGGTGTGGTGGTGGTTTATTTATTTATTTATTTAATTTTTTTTTTTCCTGGCATATTTATAGCAGATCAGATCACTCAGCTCCTTTTAATTGATGGTGATTTATGATTATTCTTGGATATTTTCTCAATCTTGCACAACTAAAAGAGCAACATAAACACCATTGCTGCTGAGTGTGAACTTACTGTGTGGCACTACGTGTCTGCAAGGACAGTAATTTCAGAACAGAAGGCTGGTTTAAACACTATTTATAAAAAAACCACATGAATTAACAATTGAAAGAAATGTTGTATTTTGTCTCCATCAATCTTTCCTTTTGGGAACTAAAACTGAGTAATAATAGATGTTATTTTGAATTTAAATAATCACTGAAAATATCTTGTGATTTTTTTTATTTCTATAGTCTGGGGCAAGTAGTAAAAACAAGTGAGACTTATTTTTATTTTTTATGACATGATCTATTTATTGCAGCCTCATGAATCATGAGGATTGAATAGCAGAGGCTATTCAACAAAACAGCAGAAGCTTTTAATGGCTCCTCTGTGTTCTTTCTGTTGCATTTGTGTTTTCTGGTACTGAGACTTCCCCTTTGCTTCTGCTGTTTCTGTGTAGAGATGGTAATCTCTCCCATGAACTGGAGCAAGATTCTGTTTTGCTTTCTGATCCTTGGGTGCTTCACAGCAGGTGCTGGTTCTGCTTCTGTCGCTGGTAGCCTCTGCGGAGATTTCTTGCTTTGTTGCTAGGGCTTCTTCCCGCATGGCAGACTTGGGTTAGCTGATGTTGTTAGAAGTAAGCTATGGCAAGATGATGTGTTCTTATCTACCCGTGCTTCATCTCAGCTGGGAGGTGTATTTCTTGCACCACTCTCACTGTTTTTTTCAGTCTGATGACCACTTCAGCTCCAATAGCACTTTTTTTTTCCACGATACAGATGAAGAAAACTAAGGGTGTGTTGTAGTTTCTTGGGTTTGTGGGTTTTGAGGTTTTTTGTTTCCTCTTTCTGGTAGCATACTAGCTTGCCAATTTTGTAGGGCAAGTAACATTTAACTTTCTATTTTTTTTTGATAAGCGATAAGAGTGACCTCTTAATTTAGATACTTATTTCTACAGTGGATGAAATCTCTAGGCAAAGGGAAGGTGGTTTATTAGAGGTGACCTGAAGCTGGATAGGTGAATTCTCATAGAGCTGCAAGAGTGTTCTGGTTTATTTTATACCTTTAGGATCGCGTTGTATGATGTCCGATGCTTACAGAAAAAAAATATTTTGTTGTAAAATACTGAAATACAGTCTAAAACTGCATAGCATTTGTGGGTTAATCAAGTAACCCAGTGTATATTAAACCAATGTGGGGTGACTCATGCTGTCACTTTTGTTATCTGAAGATTTTAATTAGTTCCCTAAAATACACTGAAATGCAAATCTTTGTATTTTACAGCTTACCTATACTCAAAAGCTCACTGCCTGAATAGCTCTGCCTGTCCTACCTGTGGTTTTCTGTTACCTTTTGGCTCTTGTCAGTTGAATAATTTTATTGTGCCAGAAATTTTAAATGAAGTTGTAACAGAACTTCCAGCTGATACCATTTTCTGTACAAATACATATACATGTATATTAGAAACTTCAGGTGAAGCATTATTTTTGTCTAATCCATTCCAAGTTTATAAAAATGTCAGGTTTTATAGTTGATTTTGTACTTCAAATAGTGTCTGTAAGCTTCAAAATATGTACTTTGCCCTAAGTAAAGGAAAAACTTACGGAGAAGGTATGGCACTAAGGCACTTAATTTCGTCTGGAGGCTAAACCTGGTAATCGTTGGCATTTTCAAATGTTTTGAGTATTCAGTTAGAGTATATCTAAACATATTTCCTATATATGAAGCCATCAAAGTATAACTTTGATTGCTTTTTCCTCTCTTTTTTTAAATTTAAAATTGCCTTTTTGTATGTATGAGTGGGGGGTGGTTGTGTGTGTTTGTTCCCCCCTGCTGGGAGGTTCTATTTTTGTCTTGAATATTCAGACATGTGATAGGAATGCACCTTTGGCAGCAATTTGGTTAAACTTAAAGGAATAAGAATTAAATCATCTTTGCTGTAGTAATTTTAGACATCATGTCTAACAGTGGTAATCAAATATTGTGAAGTATATACATTTTCAGTGTTATTTATGTTTGTTTATGCTTTGCTTCTTGGGGTACTTGGAAATGTCTGTTTTACTAATGCTAAGCAAGTAGTCAATCAAAAGAAGGCAGCATTTATTTATGGCATATTTCCTGCTCGTCTTGTCTGTAAGAAGCAGCATTCCAGGCATTTTCAGGGCACACTTTATCTCTGTTTCATACAAAACATTTTTGCTGACAAGGGAAGACATGGATCCTTCATAATGTAATTATATTAAATTTCTTGAATGCTTGCCTGGCGTGTAGGAAAGCTGGATTCATTTACCACAGCAAGAGATACTTTGAGTCATGTTTCTGAAGACCTCTTGGAAGGCAGGGATGAGTGTTGGGTCAGAAAGCAAGCTAACACAGTGGGCTTTGTCCTCTCCTGAAGATTCTTCTGGCTTAGGAGGAACTGGCAATTCAGAGCCTGCTTTAGCTATTCTCTAAGCATCTAATGTGATTACTAATTAAAAGATAGTAAACTGAATTGGGGGGCGGGGGAGGGGTATTAAGTGCCAGCAGTAACAAAGAAGAGTAGGCTTTGGTTGCATCTGTGGTTTAGGTGGCTGTCTGACTCTGCTCAACCTTGAGTCCTTTTTGTAAGTAACTGAGCTCTGTAAGGAGCCTTCATTCTTGGCTTAGGGATCTGAATTGTAGCAGGCATTAAACTCTTGCAATGCCAAGTGCTCCTCTAACATCAAAGTGCTTCTGTGTATCAGGCCCCAAGTACATCATCAGAGAAGTATGTGAAGTGCTGAGAGGAGTGTACTCTGCAGTGAGAGCACTCCTTCCAAAATCATCAAATGATTTGACTGAACTGTCCCACATGATGCAGCGAAGCCTTGTATTAGGCCAGCTGGATCAAATGATGTTCTTTAAAGATACTGCCAGAATTCAGTGTCCTCTTACAACTTCTTCAGCAGGAGAAAAATCTGTCAGCAGTTGGCCCTTGGCCAACGTATTAAAAGCGGGTATGAAAACAGATATTAAGCTTTAGCATGTATTTTGTCCCATGAAGTCACATTTCTCAAGTGTTCTATCTAAGCGTATGCTACCAAGACATACAGAAATTGGTTTCATTCTGTGTAATTCCTTGCCTTGTATTCTGTGTGAACTTCTTGGAAAAGTTGTCCTGGTACATGGTGATGAGCAAAGCAGTTGGTTTGACGCGTGCCTAGGATAACTGGATGGCCTTAGCTCTTGAGAGGCGGTGTGTATTAGCCTGTGGGATGTTTTCATCTGGCTTGCTGCCATATCTGTGAAAGAGATGGTGAACAGCTGTCCACCGAGCATGTGGTGCAGTCATAGCTCCCAGCCATCTCCTCTGCCCAAATGTTGCATGTTGTTCAGTATCTGGGTTGTCTGTGAAAGGAATGGCTCTTAGGGAGACAAATTCAGCTCCCACTTAAGATGATTTCAACCACAAGAGCTTTGCTGAAGTCTCTCTTGACTTGCCCCTTGTAAGGCGCGTGGCATCTTAATATATATAATGATATTACATGTTGGTAAGTTGTTCTCTTGTTGATAGGAAGCCAGTGAAGGACAGAAGTCTCTGGTATCTAACGCTTAGCAGTTAAATGTCAAGTCTGTGATACTTGAAACTTTAATTAAAAGAAAAATGTACTCTTAAGACAGAAACAGGAAAAAACAGTAGTGGTTTTAAGTGTTTTTTATATAGGAGCAATACCTAAGGACTTGCATCAATTTAATATGTTTCTTTTTTGGTCCCAAGTGAAGTGACAATTGATAAAAAGCTAATTGCTCTGCAATGATTGCACAAAATATCTTATTCAAGGAAAACAAATATACCAAACCCAGAAGGGTAAGTGGTGTGGAAAATCTAAGTAATGGTAATGAAAGTATCCACTAATGTATGTCTGGGTATAATTACAGCTTTCTAAGCTCAAATAGCACCAGTCTTAAATTTCTTGTTGAATATCATCTTGTCTTGTTGTAGATGGGCAGAAGTGCTGCAAAAATGGGTTTGAATCTTGCTTTGCATTTGTGCTACCTCATCTTTCCTTTCCCTGCACCAGTTAGAGCAGCTGCAAATGTGTAACTAATAATTTCATAAAACAATTTTTTTTTAATTCTAGTTCTTGGAACCTGAGTTTCATATTGCATTTCTGACATATGTCAGATTCAATCTACAGGGTAGTCTTAATTGAGTGGGTCAGTTGAGCAGGAAAATACATGTGATAACGGCAAGGTTTGTAAATTGATATAGACATTCTGAGGCATAGAAAGTTTACTGTAACCTGAAAGAAGTTACTACACTTCAGTGATCAGTCTTAAAAAAATCCTACCTCCCCTAACTCCCCAATTTATTCAATTTAACACTAATAAAATATTGCTACAATATTGTTATAAGACTTCCCCCTAGACGGAGTTGTAAGGTAGTGATTTTGTTTCTCTGAATATCATCTAGTACTGAATCAGGAATTAATGGGAAGCAGTGATATGATGTGTAAAACTAATATGTCAAACACCTGTAACATGTGCATTATAGCTGGCATGCATTTATTTTTATATTATTGTATGTGTCCTTGCCTGAAAAAATAACTGCATGAATAATGACCACAAATGTATTATACTGGTGGCATTCCAATGTGCATCTAATTTTTGGTTAGCATCTCTACTAGTTGGCCAACTACCTTTTCATTTTTTAATAATCTCAAAATACTTTCCATGGGTATTTACAACCTTTATATATTTAGGTTGTAGCCTGATACTGTCAGTTTTTTGGTATCTCAGTAAAATAGTATAATAAAGTATTAAATACTAATAGTATTACTAGTATTTTAATATAGAAAAGGGTATTAGTCATTTATTTTTCTTTTTTTTATTCATTAAACATCCCTCTTTTGTTCTTATGATTAAAGAGCTGTGCCTCCTCTTAAACAGTTTCAGTTGCTTTCAATCTTTCCTTAAGCTTAGATTTTTATATGAATGACTTTTGTGATGCAAGCATTGTTATCTTCTACCAAGAAGATTACTCATCAAACACAAACGGCTTCTTCAGATCACATTTGATGCTGGGATTTTGGTTCACTTACAGCAAACTGAAAAAGCAACTTTGTCCAGGGATGATGACAATAGAGGAATGTCATTTGATCAAATGATTTATTTGTGTGGTGTACCAAATGAATTTGCTGAGGCAATTTGCAGTCAGAGATGTAAAGAAACTGTCTGTATTTATGTCCATGCTTTTAATGTCTATCTTCTCCTTTTGTGCACTCGAGTTCTTTGTAAAGGATATAACACATTGTTTGCCCCTAAAAGGCATGGATTTCCCACATATACTTTCTAAATGTTTTATTGGGTGAAAATTAGGATTTATAACAGAACACCCATTTTAGCTGAGTAGTCAATTTAAAAAATAATTAAACTGCACTTATTTTGGAGAAGAAAAATAGCATGAAGTCCTAATCGAGGGCACAAAGGTTTGAGGTTACTATCCCATATTCTTTCCTCACTATACTGTTATACAGAGAGCTCCAGGAGGCAGGTTGAACATCCAGCAATCTGCAGTGGGAACTTTAATCCTGGCATCTTGGGTCACCTTGGAATTTCTGAAGGTTGTACCAAAGTAGTTTCCTAGAAGCCTGAAATTTAAAATGGCATTTAGTTATAAAATCTCTAACTTTGCTTTTGGTAGTTTGTATTTATTAAAAAAGGCAAAATAGAAAGTGGAAGAACTTGATAAATAATTATCCTTAATGACACGTGCTCCTCAGCTAGAAGGGTTAAGGGGAGGACAGAACTTTCCCCTGAAGACTTGAAGGGAGGGGAGAACAGAATGAGGAAGCATTCAAGTGCCGTCTTGTTTTTTTTTTTTTTTTTTTTAATTACAGGACAAATCCTTGCAACTCTTTTTGAGTGCTTAATGGATGCCTTTTCAATTCACATAGGTAATTTTTTTTTTAGTCTTGTTACAGAAATTTAGAATAATGAGCTTTGTGGAAATTTGCAAAACTTGACATTGTTACTGGGAAAATTTTTCTTCTGGCTACAGCTGATACTTGCACTTAAGTGTTTCCATCTTTAAAATGGTGTACAAAGCCAAATAACTAATGAAATACAACTTCCTAGAACCACTGAAAGTTTCTGTATCCATGTGCTGGTGGAACTCTATGCACAGCAATAGATAGTTTCCCTCACCAGCATGAGCCATGGTCATTTTCTTGAAAAGTTTTGTGGTTTTGGGAGTGTGTTTTGGGTGGGGATTTTTTTGTGTGTGTGATTTTTGTTGTTGCTGTTGTTGCTGTCTTAAATCTTTCTTTAAGCAAAGTTACTGACCTCCAGAAGGCCCAGTCACCTAAAATATGTACCAACTTAGTGAAATGTAATATAAGAACCTGGATGAATTCCTTCTTTGTGTTACTCTTGATGCATGATACTATGAAAAACATATGTTTGTAATATTAAATTTTTAACTGAGGTAGTGTTTATGTGACTCTATATGCAAATTATTAGCAATAACGAAAAAGCATCAATATTCAGTTTTGCATTTCAGTATTTTGGAGGTTGTATGCTGCCTCCCCCCCACCAACTTATTTCCAAATATTAGTGCCTGCTTAATGTAGATGCTTAAGCTGAATTTACATTGGAAAATTGAGACATGCATGTAGGACATGCTGAGATGGTATCATTTGTGGTTGAAATGTTTCCCAATTAAATTGGCATGCTACAACTACTTACTTTTCCACCCAGAGAATTCCCAGCAGTGGCTTAGGAGCTGGGATGTCAGAGGAAGTTTACAGTATGTGGTTTGATCACCCTGTTTAGGGACTCTGGTTCCTGGAAGAGATACAAACTGTTCTTTGCTCCTTGGCTTTGCCTGCTAATGTTTTTTAGTGTGCTTATTGATCAGAATAGGTATAGAATGGTATCTGCTTCTGTGATGTAGTAAAGGTGGTGTCTTAAGCAGGGTTATGGAAATAAAACCAGTATTATGATTGATTGGGACTTCGGTGTAGAAGAAGAAACAGAATTTCCTTTGGCAAGCATCCAAGAATGATAGAAGGTGATGGCACTTAAATCTGTTGGCTAAGTGTAGTGTGCAAATGGGCATACAGTTGCTAATTACATTTTTTTGTCGTAAAAAAAAAGTAATAAAATCCTCTTCTCTTCTTCCAAATGTATACTGATATAATTCCAGCTTGACATCTTGTATTTTGGTGGTAATGTGTATACAGGAATGTGCTTTGGTTTTTTTTGTTTGTTTTCTTTTTTTAAAGGAAGATGAGATTTACAGATTTAGAATCAACGTTTCTTTTTTTTTTAAATAAAAATTGCTACATAAATTAAATGCAAAAACTTGTCTTAAATTTTTGTTCTGTTTTTGTTTGTTTGTGTTTCAAGTAATGGAGGAAATAATCATCCTTTGTATTACAATCCAAAGTTAGCTCTGAAATCCACAGAACTTAGTTGTACAATAAACTTTAAGTTAACTATTGCTGTTTGCTTTGAAAACACAAAATCAAATAGATTATTTTAAGGAATATGTACTTTTTTTAGGAGGACCCCAATGATATCAACCCCAAAAGGAAAGACGTGCATGGCAGTGATGGAGAAGACAAAGCCCAAAGTGTGGAGACACTACCTCCAGGTATTGCAGTAACATTTATCATGAAAGATCCATACCCATAAAACATTTATCCTTGAAAGCCATAAAATGCAGCAGTTATTCTGATTCTAATCATTGTTTCTAGTTTGGAAGTGCTAGGATTATTTTAGCAATATGTATTTCTCTGTTTTTAATGCTTCAGCTTCATTAAATTTTACCTGCTTCACTGCTTGTTTGGGTTTAAAACCATAGAGAATGTGACTCTGCTAGTGTGTTTGTGTGGTCCTGCAGTAGGTTTGAGGTGCTGTAAAAGCCTCTGGTACAGAAGTAGCCCTTTTCTCTTGATGCATAATATTCATAAGGTTCATACTTTAAAAGTTTTGTCTAGTTTTGATGTGGCCGATTTTCCTGAGGATGCTGATGGTGTACCTATTGTTCTCATACTTGCTCAGTATTTGTCATGTGCTGGCAAATAATAGAGCAACATGATGCTTTTATTTCATCTGAGTGAAATGGTCTTGTGCCTTGAGGATGAGGTAGGAAAATCAAGTGTTAAGGAATCTTCATTTCATGTGACTGCTTCCATAAGCTTCTTTTGCTGCTTAACTGTTTCACATCAATGAGAGTTAATACAGAGTTAGAAATGGTGTGCTGAGGAATACAGAAATAGTAAAAAAGATTTGAATATTTGACACTGTATTGAAAAGTGCAAGACAGAAGTAAAACAAGTTGTGAAACTATTAATCCTAATGGTTGGCTTCCAAATTTGTCTTGGCCAAACATTTGGAATACTATGAGGTTTTGAAGAAAGGAGTAACCAAGGTAAACTTTCCTTTCAAACAGCTGGAAACTTCCATCCCCATTAACATGTGAGGTAGACTTTTTGTTTTACAGTCTTAGACTCCTGGTACAGTATAAACTGTTTGATGTTCATGGCTTTTTTCCTGTAGCCTTTGGCCTGCCTTGTCTTACTGCTTTCTGGAAAGGGAGAACAAGACTCTAGTTATGTATGTATGCTTTTTTGGCAAAACTTTGTATGAATTGGGAAATAAATCCTAAAAAGTTGAAGAGCTTGGCTTATTGAACTTGGGTTTCTGGCAGATCTTTTCAAGTATTTTTTTCCTTTAACAGAACTCTTTGCAAATATTGTTACTGGGTTTATAGGTCAGCCAATTTTGTACCTTCCAACTACTATTCTTATTTGCTGGTTTTGAATGTTTATGTGTTTTGGGCCAAACCTTCTATGTTTCCTCTAAGACCTTCCTTTCCCAGTGGCCCTAAGTAACTATTTATTAAAAGAAGTGGTGTCACAGGTTGAAAAGGATAAATATCAGAAGCTGGAAGGGTTGAAGCCAGAAGTAAAATTAAGTAGAGCAGATCAGGGCTTTTTTCACTTCATCTGTTGATTAGTAATCTCTTATGGCTTGATTTAACAGACAGGAGAATCGTTACTGCAAAATAGTCTGAGAATCTTGAATCAAACATCAAAGGCTACACAGACTGAATTATGCACTCTTGAATCACTATTTTGATGATTTTCATTTCATGTAGGCAAACTTTTGAATCCTTATGGCAATGAAGCTTGGCTTGAGCTTCATATTTCTGCAGATTCTTTGCACTGTTTTAAAATGAAGTGATCAAATTTTAAGAGGGCTTTGGTTCAAAACTTTCTTGCTTTTCCACTGAGGTTAGGAGACCTGTAGTTTAGGTTTCAGCATTATGTAGCACAGTATCTTTCATAACTTCAGAATTAGGGAATTGTTTACTGTCTTTATCTTTAAAGTGTCATTATATAAAGATTAAACTGCTGGGTTTTTTTACCTTCTATAAATCCAAGCATATCTATTCTTTATCATTTGGTGACTTTTTTTATAGGCCATAAAAGGTGTTTCTTGTTTTGTGAAAAGTGATGTTAACTCCTGTAGTTAGGAAGACTGACCCTGAATTGTCTACGTGGTGTTGTAGAAGCACCCACAAAACATACAGCAGTAGCTACGCAAAATGTAGATTTATTCCACCCAAAAATTACCCGGCACTCCAATGGACCAAAGTAAATTACAAGTTTGGGTGTCAGGCAGGATTAGAATACTACAGAACTAATTCCTAAGTTCTGTGAATATTCTTTTTAGAAAGATGACCCAAAATGTGCACGCTCTCACTCAAAAAAGGGAAAAACCCCCACTCAAGGGTACCCAGAAAGGGGATCACTTACTCATAAGAGGCAAGGGCTCACTCAAGGTATAGCTATATCTAGCTCCAGAAGAAATATTCCCACTAGAAGTGGGGCTGGGGGGGGTCTCACTCAAGGAAACTTCCTGGGATTAATCCACAGCTGCATACCCAGTGCTCCAAGGAGGACCAAGTCAAATTGTTTCCCCAGCAGCATGGGGGTTCCATTTATACCTTACTTGAGTCTGAGTGGTGGTTATTTGGAGGCAAGCACATGACAAAGGCCAAGTATTTGAAATCAAGTTTTAATGGATGTGAAACCCTGCTTTTTATTGGGTCTTTGTCAAGCCCTGGTCATACCACCAGTCCTCTGTAAGGATAGGAGTTTCAAACAACTTTTTCTTAGTTAAGGAAGATCTGGAATCTCTTTATGCCCATAAGTCAAAAAAAATTTATATTGAGTATCTTACTGCTTTTAAGTTTTATTGAGTCATTAAGAGGGTGTGCAAGCTATTTAGGGGATTTTATATCTCTGTCCCTACTCTTTGTTGCCTGCTGCATGGTTGCGTGCAGATTTGTTATGATTTTTTTCCTTTTTTTTCCTCTTCTGTCTCACTTCAAGCTGTTTTCACTGTTATCTGAATTTTCTTTAATAAATCTGATTTATATTGCATATGTTTGACAGGACCTTCTTCTAGAGTCAGGTTTTGCCTCCTTCCTGTCTCCTGAAGCCAAATTCACTTGTTCTTATATTCTGTGGCTGTCAGTGCTTTTTGGTAAATTTAGCCCTATGAAGTGGGACTGGCTTGTCTCTCAAATTTACTCTGCTTTCTACTCTGGTATTGCACTTGGTGGTTTTCAAGTATTGGAAATAGTCAATGATAGATTATAATGTATCATTTTTAAATGACTGAATGGGTATATGCAGAGGAGCAGTGGGTGTTGTCTACCTTGACTTCAGCAAGGCTCTTTGCACTGTCTCCCCTAAAATCCTTGTGGTAAAGCTCAGGAAGTGTGGGTTAGAAGAGCAGCCAGTGAGATAAGTTTAGAACTGGCTGTACAACAGAGCTCAGAGGGTTGTGATCAGTGGTGCAGAGTCCAGCTGGTGACTTGTAAGTAGTGGTATTCCTTAGGGGTCAGTTCTGGGTCCAGTCTTGCTCAACATCATCAATGACCCGGATGAAGGGATAGAGTGTACCCTCAGCAGGTTTGCCAATGATATGGAACTGGGAGGAGTGGCTGACACTCCAGAAGGCTGCTCTGCCATCCAGCGAGATCTGGGCAAAGGCAAACCTAATGAAGTTGAATAAGGATACGTGTAGAGTCCTACACCTGGGGAGGAACACCACCATGTACCAGTACAGGTTAGGGGTAGACCTCCTGGAAAGCAGCTCCATGGAGAGGGACCTTGGCATCCTGGTGGACAACAAGTTCTCCATGGAACAGCAATGTGCCCTTGTGGCCAGGAAGGCCAATGGTATCCTGGGGTGCGTAGAGAAGAGTGTGTCCAGCAGGTCAATCAAGGGAGGTTCTCTCCCCCCCTGTGCTCTGCACTAGTGAAACCACATCTGGAGTATTGCATTCAGTTCTGGGCTCCCCAGTTCAAGAGGGACAGGGAAATGGGAGAGGGATTCCAGGGGAGAGCTATAAAGATGATTAAGGGACTGGAACATCCTCTTATGAGAAAAGACTGAGAGACCTGAGGCTGTTTATCCTGGAGAAGTCTGAGAGTGGATCTTATCAATGTTTACAAATACATGAAGGGTGGGTGTCTAGAAGGGGCCAGTCTCTTTTCAGTGGTGCCCTGTGATAGGACAAGAGGTAATGGCAGCAAGGTGAAACACAGGAAGCTCCACCTCAGCATGAGGAAAAACTTCACTGCGAGAGTGACAGAGCACTGGAACAGGCTGCCCAGAGAGGAGGTGGAGTCTCCTTCTCTAGAGACTTTCAAGACGTGCCTAGATCTGTTCCTGTGTTGGCAGGGGGGTTGGACTCAATTTCTGGAGGTTCCTTCCAACCCCTACCATTTTATGATTCTATAAATGATTTATATCAAGCTCTAGTTTGATGGAAACTGGAATGTAATAAAATGCATCAGGCTATCACTATTTTTTTTAAAGGCGGATAATTATTAAAGAGAAAAAAAATAGTGCTTACTAGTTATAAACAAGCAGTGTATTGCCAAAAATAGTAGCAACAAATTGCATGATATTTGTTGATATCCTTCTACAAGACTCCAGAGTTGGGAAATAGTTGTAAGAAAAAGTAGCAGCCTCACTGGATATCACCTTTTTCTTGTTTCTGCTCAGCTTTGCAGGTTCAAAAGAGCATGTAAAATAAGCACTTCTTGTCATAACTGAATTTAGCACTGCAGCTCTACCCTGGTTCCAGATTCTTAGACTGTTCAGTGTGGGTATTTTTGTTGTTGTTTTGAATTGGTTTGGTTTGATATTTTGGGGTGTTGTTTTCTTACTTACTTGACTCCATTATCAAACTCATCAGTTCATTTACTGTTGAGTTTAAAATACTAATTTATTGTCATGTTAGGTCTTAGTACAGGTAAACACACATTTGCTTGAATTTAAAGTTAGAAGCTTCTTAAGTTTGAAATAATGTAGTTGCATTTTCTGGTACTCATTCCACCTGGCAAAGTAATTGAAACTCAAGAAACTACAGAGCTAGCTACATCTGCAGAAGAAATAAAATCAAACATGCTGCTATTTGTGTACCCCAGGGAAGCGTACAACAGAAACAGTGCCTATTATTGGAAAAGGTTTTATTAAACCACTTCTAACTTCAAAATTTAGCTGATAAATTTTCAGAAAGAAGCCTTTCAGCAAAAGTAAGGCTGGACAGTATACTTAGCTTTGGATCAACCTTTCATTTTCCAGCAGTTAACTTGAGGTATTAGCACTTGTAATGTGGACTGCCCACATGGTTGCATGTTGTAGTTCATCAAGAACACAACTTATTTATGAAGAATGTTTGCAGCAGCATCTCCTATAACACTGATGTGATGCCCTCATGACCTCTAGTGTTTTAGCTACTCTTTCTACTGCATGGAAAGCAACTGGAGTAGTGGGAGGGGGTGACAATCCTGAAGCAGGCATAGCACTGAAATTCATTGGAAGCTGGAGTGTTTGAAAGTCCTATACAAATGCATTTTATGTGTAGATTACATTTTGTAAAATGCACTAAAATATTTTTAGACTGGAAAAGCAGTGGTATGACATGTTGTGTATTTTGGAAAATATTCAACATGTTCCTGATTGAAGCTATAATATAAACTAGGAGGAAAGGTGAAATATAGTTTACCAAGGAAGTTGAAAAATTGTTGTGAAATTCTAAGGGAGAGAGCTATGTTGGGAGATGATCTTATGATCTCTGCTGTTTATTCAAATTTCCTGAATCAAGCCACCTTACGTTTTGTATAGTTTTGTTGAAAATGAGGTTTGGTATAATTTTTGTAAACAACTCTGTATTGGTTTATTTGTAGTGTGGTAACTGGCTGAGGTGGAAACTTGTTTTCAAAGTAAGTTCCTGGAAATATTTTGAAGAAAAAAACCAAAAGACTAAGAAAATCTCTTGGCAGTCTGTGGGCCACCAACAACAGCTCAAAAGTTTATTTTGCAGAGTTCTTTCAGTAATGGGAATTTGAAAGACTGTATTTCTCTTCCAGTTATTTTCCTATAGTTTCCCCTCTGGGCTGCTTTACCCATTAAATCTATTAAAAGTTCCACAGTCTTTTTTTAACTCTCTAGTTCAGGCTTCTGTATGTGTGTGTGTGCATGTTTTAACTTCCTTAGGATGGTAATTTAAATGTAAAAATAGTTGCTTAGTAATAACTGCCTAACTCTTAAACCAATAATTCAAAAGTATGGGAAGTATGGGCATTTTTACTCAGTGACTTTAAGAAACTTCCAACATTCAAGTAAAAACAAACCAACCAATCGACCCAAAACCTCTTCCCTGCCCCCGCTCCCCCCAGCCTTGGTATTTTTGCCTTTACGACCTCCACTACTCAAATCACACCTTGGGTCCAAGTTGCTTTGTAGATAATCTCCTCACATGATACTGAGATGATAGAGAATTTTTAATGAAGTTGGTGGTATTTGTCTGGTTAAACAACAAGCGATTATTTTGTCTTCAACATCAGAATCTTCTATCATGGATAGAAGCTGTAAATGAGGCCTGCCTTGGTTTCCATGCTGTGCAGGTTGAGAGATAAAGACAAACCTTGAAACACCTGAGCAATGTCTGACTCTTGTTAGTAACTGTTAGACTAGTATTCTCTCTCTGCCCATCAGCTTAGGATATGCCAGTTATATTACTTGTTCAAGATGAGCTTGAATTGGAGTGACATCTCTGGAACCTACTAGTTAGTGAATTTAATTGAAAGTGCCTCAAAAAGATGTGTATGTTATTTATGAAAACAATATTAACTCCTTTCATGTGTAATAAAGTGACCCCAAAAGACAGCTTTTGCTTTGCATCTTTTCTGGTTTTTATGCCAACAGCACGCTGTGTTCATCACAACATGCTTGCAGGAGTTTCTCATACAAGAATGTCTCTTAAAATAAGAATGTGTTGCATTAGAACTTGACCTCTGTTTCTGAGTTAAAGTTGGTATAAATTTTCTGTAAGTAGCATAGGTTTGGCTGTGAATAGGCAAAAAAAGTATGTGTTCAACCAGAGGTAAGAATGAATAGTTCTAAGATATTTCATGGATATCATACAGTTGTTTTACACCTGAAGGTGATGAAAATTTACTTCCTGGTGTCTGGATGTGAACCTACCTTTCTGTGTTAATGCCACAACCTTAATAATAAATAAGGAATAATAATAAAACCATAATAACATAGAGCGGATAATCTGTGAATCAGTTCTGGTTGTAAAGGATGTTGCAGTTGTGTCTTGAAGAGCAATCTAGTGCTCTGCCTGTATGAAATGATGAGGTTTGGCAATACTGCTATCTTGCATTTCCAAAAGGCCATTCCTCAAAGGGTTTGATTATAACTGACTGTGTTTTTCCTTATGTAATGAGATAGTAAATTAAATTATAATGTCTCTGAAGTCTGGACTAGATCTTAAAAAAGAAATGTTACTTGGATACCTGTATAGCCAGATTATCTCCCGTATTAATGCCTGTCAACATGTGGAGGGGTTTTTTTATGTGGAAACTGTGGTAGTTGGGGTTTAAAAACCACACACACAAAAAAACCCCAAAACAAACAAAACAACAACCAAAAAGGACCCAAACTCCAAACAAACAAACCCCCCACACACACAAAAAACCCAAACCACAACAAACACCACACAAAAAGAAACCCCCCACAGAAAAACCCCAAGCCAACAACAAATATATCAGAGAAGATGAAGCATGGTCTGGTGATTACTTGTATAAACTGAGATCTGGATATCTGTAAGATTGTTCAATATTATTAATTCACAGGGTGTTCTAGAGGAATTTAATATGCACAAGTGATTGATGCTACACTGTTCACAATACTGTTGAGGTTTAATTACTTGCAAAATTAAAACCCAAGCAATTTCATCAATTACGTTTGGAATGCTGAATACTGTTCTTTAAATTGCAAAGAATAAATTGGCTATCTTGCTGTTTTTCTACTGCAGGAAAAGTTCGATGGCAAGACTTTGATCAAGATGCTTATGTTGGCGCTACCATGGTGCGATCTGGTCAGGATCCCTATGCCCGCAATAAGTTCAATCAGGTAGAAAGCGACAAACTGCGAATGGACCGAAGCATTCCTGACACTAGGCATGATCAGTAAGTGCCAAACTGAGCCATGTTTGACTTGGATTAACTTTTTTGTATTTATGGCATGTGAGCAACATGTTTATGTTCTAAAGCAGGAGATCTCCAGCTTTCAAAATGACAGGTACAGTAAACTGTGGTGTGATCCTTAAACAGTGGGTTAAAGAACAATGACTCTCATTCAAGTTTTTCTATTTCTATGGCTTCCCTCAGTGTGTATTCTATATTCAGACTGGTTCTGCATTTCAGTCCTTTTGTTCCTGTTTATCTGATGTCTTTTTCTTTTTTTCTATATTTCTAAGCCTCACTGTGAGGTTGGATCAAGCAGGTTGCCCAGAGAGGGTGTAAAGTCCCCAGGCTTAGGAGCACTCAAAGCCGGCCCTGCTTTGAGTAAAAGATTTTGACTAAAAGATTTCCAGGGGCACCTTCCGATCTCAGCAGCTCTGTGATTTTCTTCTAAGTATGTGATGATTGTCTATTCCAGAGCTAAAGGCATCCATTTATGCCCACCCCATCAAACACAGGACAGAACCACACTTCAAATTCTTAAAGACTTTTGCTATGTCAGGCAGCTTGTGCAGATTCAGGAAATAGTACACTTCAGAGTAAGGAAAAATTATTATTTTCTTCTTGGTAGAAAAGACTTTCATTTAACAAAGGGTTTGAGTGACCTGTACTAATCTCATTTAAGCAGGACTAGTTAATATTAAAACAGTTGCTCATTAGGACTTTCATAACTTAAAGAAAAATAACAAAAGCAGGTTGAACTTGGTTTTAAAAACTAGGCAGGCATAGTCTCAAAGCATAAAATTAACCAACTGTGTATAGTTAATTTGCCTAATTAATTCTGCAGTTAGGATGAAAGTACATTCACAGCTTTGTAGGTAGAAGCTGAAGGAGACACCAGAGGGAGAAAGAAAAGGAAAGTACCCTTGAGGTGTGGTGTGGTTTTGTTTTTGGTTGGTTTGTGTTTTGTTGTTTTTTTTTTTTCCCCTTCCCATAAATTTCTTTAATCAGGAGTGGCATAATGAAGGACATTTGTATAAATACTGAGACATTTACAGTGTCATTTTAAAATCACTTCTGTAATAACATGGGTTTATGTTTCTTTAAGAAGATTTGTAGATAGTCTTGTATAATTTGGCACTAATTCAGTGAGAAGGTAGGAAGAATCCCATGTCGGACTTGTTGCCATGAAAACAGCAAAAAGCACGATGCCCCTGATATACTAAGGAGTCTAAAATTACTTCTAAATTTTCTTCATTACATATACTTTAACAAGAAATTCAATCTAACTTTTAGATCCGATATTCATTTCCCACAAGAGCAAATCTCAGCCACCAATTTCTAGAAGCTTCTATGATTCAGATATGCTGAATTTTGAATTTTTTCGATCTAGTTAATAACACCTGAAGGGGGGTGTTAGAGACAAATGCTGTCACTTGAGAAGAACTTAAATAAAAGAGATGATAGGAAATAAACTGTAATACAGTAGGTATGGGGTTTTTTAACTGTCTATGTTGTGATTTATACACTGACCTGCCTGGGTTTTTTGACTAAATGGATCTGGGAAAGAACCCTTTGCTGGAGAGAGATATTTTTTTGTGGAAAGGCTGATGTTGCTCTACCACTCTCCATCATTTTTGAAAGATCATGGAGAACAGGTGAGGTGCCTGAGGACTGGAGGAAAGCCAGTGTCACTGCAGTCTTCAAAAAGGGCAAGAAAGAAGATGCTGGTAACTACAGACCAGTCAGCCTCATCTCCACCCCTGGAAAGGCAATGGAGCATCTCATTTCTAGAGATCATATCTCAGCACATAGAAGAAAAGAAGGATATCAAGAGTAGCCAGCATGGATTTACTAAAGGGAACGTCTGACTAATCCGATAGCCTTCTGTGATGGTGTGACTGAATGGGTAGATGCAGAGGGGCAGTGGATGTTGTCTACCTTGACTTCAGCAAGGCTCTTGGCACTGTCTCCCCTAAAATCCTCGTGGTAAAGCTCAGGAAGTGTGGGTTAGAAGAGCAGGCAGTGAGATGGGTTGAGAACTGGCCGAACAACAGTTCAGAGGATTGTGATCAGTGGTGCAGAGTCCAGTGATAGGATGAGAGGTAATGGTAGCAAGGTGAAACACAGGAAGTTCCACCTCAGCATGAGGAAAAACTTCTTCACTGTGAGTGACAGAGCACTGGAACAGGCTGCCCAAAGAGGTTGTGGAGTCTCCTCCTTTTGAGACTTTCAAGACACGCTTGGATCTGTTCCTGTGTGGTCCGCCCACGGTGTTCCTGTGCTGGCAGGGGGGTTGGACATGATCTCCAGAGGTGCCTTCCAACCTCTACCATTCTATGATTCTCTAAGATTAAGATCTTTTATGGAGCTGCTATATTTTTTTTTCTTTTATGAAAATAAATCTGGATGAGGAAATTCTTGTTTCTGCTTAAGCAACTTTTCATTAATTGTATGATGTGTCTAAGTGACTGTTTGACTTCAAAATAACTACATAATAAAACTATTTAAATGCTGACATTGTATGGGCTATTTAGAAGTGCTTTATCAGGATTCTGCATTGGATATGTAAATGTGTGTGTAATTATGCATCACTTTTTATACAACATTTAGTCTTTTCTACTTTGGACGAACTTTTACTGTCATTGGGTTAAGACCCAAGTTTTCTACTTGCTTTTTTTGAAAGTCTGCCAGCAGTACTGGAAAACTCATTGGTTTGCCTATTTTAGACCTTTGCTTGTATTAAGCGAAAGGGAGAAGTGAGAAACGGGCAGATATAACATAAGAAAGGAAGTAGAAAGAAGAGGTGGGAGCAGGAATACAGATTCTCACTCCAGCTGATGCTCACAACTGCCACTTGCAACAGCTCTGAGAAACCTCTGGGTTTCCTTCCGTTGCAGTCTGTTTATGACATGTAACAGAGCTATCCTTGTCACGGTAGATTTTGGAGATCCAGAATGTGAGTATCACAGTTGAAATAGCAAAATTTCAGAGCTGTTCTTCCATAAGTGTAAAATAGTCTCCCATGTGGGGTGAAGGGTGAAATACTCCATGGTTTTTGTATACCACCACACTTGATTTGGACTAGTGGTTTCCAATCACATCTCTTACTTGTTGTGTTGGCATGATTCATGAGAATTACTGGTAAGTAATTTAGCTGGCCTAAACTGTATTTCTTTCTTGTTTGATAGCTATTAGAAGCTTCTAACCTGACACCCAAGTTTTATTTCTAAGCATAAAAGAAACAAACTTTGTCTCTTGGGTATCCAGGTATCTGTTGAGGTGGATGTTCTCCTTGCCCTGGTTCAAGTAGATATTTCTGTTAAAAAATGGCTTCAACAGACCACAGAGGTTTCAGAAAGTTTGTTAATGATATGAGCTAGTCCAGGGACTCAAATTTCTGATGGAAAGAATGTACTTTTTCCTGTTTCAATTGATTTTAACGACCTATATGCTAAGCAGTGAAGGTCTATATGGAAGTTTTCAAGTTCTATTTTATCCAAATTTATTTTCTCATTCTGCCTGTAAAAATAAGTGCTTTAATCTGAGGAGCAAAAGTCTAATCTCTGTGCCAAAAGTAATGATATTGTTTCCTTGGTTTGAGTTTTAACTGTGGCACTATTGACACAGCAGAATAGGATGACTGCTAATGAGTCATTTAAAGCAGGGATTTTTTGAAGAGCTAAGAGCAGAAATACACAGTGAAACATTCCTCCAGTTTTATTTGAAAGTCAAAATCTTTATTTCTCCCTCAGATATGTGCAGTAACGCTCTCCTCTTGAGTTTTCTTAAAATTGAGAGGCTTCATTGCCTTGAGTAATTCCATCTTAATATGTGCTCTGTCTGAAGTGCTTTCTTCTGCAAAGAGATCAGTATAAGTTTTATGTGACGTTTTAAATTACTCTAATGCAAGTGCTTTATGTGATAACTGCAGGCACACTAGGTTTGTCCTCTGTGTGCAATTTGAAAGTTAGCAGAAAATATCATCTCTTTTGGCACTATAGGCTTTGGTGTATAATAGCTGGATGTCTTGTAGCTGTCTAGATGAATTGCTAGAAGCTCACAATAGAGGTGATCTTAATTGGTTTTTTTCAAGGAACACATAAAAGTTTGTGATTTATTGCTTCAACACTGGACACTAGTGATGAAGCAGTATTGGATGCCCACAGTTTTGAGAAACAAGCTAAATAAGGCTTTGCTAGTCTGACACAGCTATTTTAGGATTGGCAAGGGTTTTTCCTCAGAGCAAGTGAGGTCACCAAGGCACACTAATGTTTCGTGGCAAGCACTGATAGATGTGACACTGAGTGTGTTGTATCAAAAACACTGCAGATCTTGGGATTTGGTAGGGTGGGCAAGGGCAAGAAGTGTATTGCTGCTCACTCTGATGCTAAGAAGTTGAAGGTTGTGTGGCTTATGATATGTGTCACAAATGCCTAATGAGGTGTGGAGAAGCCTTTTATATGTGCTGGTTTTAGAAGTTTAGAGGTAGTAATGTAACTTACCTTTCTTCCCTTAAAAGTTAGTTTGATTAATACTGCACAGTGTAGAATTATTTGCTGAATATGCTACAGGTGTATGCTAGCTGGATTTATCCCCTATGAAGAAACATGGAAACATAGAAATGTTAGAACACTGGACCTGTTAAAACTCTACCCCTGATATTAAATCCAGGATATCATAAAGTCACAGAATGGTTTGGGTTGGAAGGGACCTTAAAGTTCACATAGTTCCAACTCCCCTGCCAGGGGCAGGAACACCTCCCACTAGACCAGTTTGCTTAGAGCCTCATCCTGCCTGGTCCTAAACACTTCCAGGGATGTCCACAACTTCCCTGGACAACCTGTTACAGTGTCTCACCACCTTCATAATAAAGAACTTCTTCCTAAAGAAGTGAAGAAATACATCATTTGTGTTATGTTACCACATAAAAGGCAATCAGTATCATGACCTGTCAGAATGTAATGCTTTCAGTAGAAACTGAACATGCAGTGTTTTCTAGTACTCTTAGTCTGATGCAGTGAGAGTAGTGTCTTTTAGGTTTATTGTCAGTGGATTGAAAAAGCTTAACCGTGTGTAGTCCTTCAGGAGGTATTTTGGGATTTGCTGCTTCTTGCTTATTATGTTAATTTCAGGCTGCTAAAGGTAATGAAAAATGAGTTGATATAGATAGAATAATTCATTATCTTTGTGGTTTGGAAGGATGTGGTTCTGTATTTAGTTGGCTCACTGTTGTCACAATTAGCTTTGTTTTTCAAATTCCTAATGTTACAATCCTTAAAACCACTCTTCTGTTCTATTGACAAGTTGTATCTATGAGCAAAAACAGGATGCTACAGTAGTTTCAAAAATAAAGCAAGAAGTGAACACGTGCCGTTCTAAAGTATGATAGCCTGTGAACACATGTATTTTCATTGAAAATATGCTCGTGTGCTTAGAGTTATTGAATTTTTCTGAGGTTAAATAAGTGATGTTTTCATACTCTGTTGCATGAAAGGTATTTATGACATACTGCGGTGTTATTAGTCTGGTGACTTTTCTGAACCTTCCTGCATCTGACACGGACTTCTTAGTCTATTGTGTCTTAGGACACCTCCTAAAAGTGGCAGAGGAGGAGATGGTTATAATCTCATCTGCAAACAAGATATTTCATTCTTCCTAGCTAGATGTAATGTGTACATGAGTTGAACAGATAATTGTTTCCCAATGAAGGCTGTCTGCTAAGCCAGGGATGTAAATATTAGGTTTAAATTATAGGGGTTTTTTTATCTTTCAGGTGTCAACGGAAACAATGGCGGATAGATTTGCCAGCCACTAGTGTGGTAATCACCTTTCATAATGAGGCAAGATCTGCTTTGCTTCGAACTGTTGTCAGGTATACCTAGGTGAAACTTACTATTTTTTAATTACTTTATTATTACTTTACTTTCTTCCCCAAAAGGCCATACACTTGTCAGGTAATAGTTTATGATAAGGAAGGGAAGTAACGATCCATTATTCTTTTCTGAACCTTTTGGAGAAGGAAAGCTGAATCTTAATTTCATTGATGCCTCCAGTTACTATCTTCTGAAATAACAACATCAAACAAATAACAACAACAAAAATATCACTTCCCTTAACTACAGACGTATGAAAGTGTGGAACCAATTACTAGAAGATGTTTGGAGGTTGGCTGTTCAACTATTTTAAAGAAAAATTCAGTCAAGATGGATTCTCAGGGGATATTTGACCTAAAGCTATCTGGAGAACTTTTGTGTTACAAGCTGGCTAACCCACTCATTTCTGGAGGCTGGAATTTTGGGGGGAATGATTCTATGTGTGCCTCTCTTCCCAAATGCTTTCTGTAAGACTAAACCAGCAGCTGTTGTTGAAGACAGGATCCTTGGCTAGGTTCTACTGTGGCTTAACAGAGTAACTACTGTTATGGCATTACTATGGAAATATTAAGACTGTTTAGTATTAAATACTAAATTTTTCCCTTTTTCTTTTTTCTTTTTGGATCTGTTTTAGTGTCCTTAAAAAAAGCCCATCACATCTTATTAAGGAAATCATATTGGTGGATGACTACAGCAATGATTGTAAGTACTTTTACAGGACCTTAACTTTATTTTTTTTATTCTGTAAGACTTTCTGAAGATGCTAGTTGGTAACTTAGTTAATAATAGGTTGCATGAATAGGAGTTTGCAGAAACCAATCCAAAACTAGTTCTAAATTTTTTTGTATATGTCACTGTGGAAGTGTGAAGAATTCTGGTAAATACTTCAGGTATATTTTTATTACTTCCTGCTAGCTGAAGGAACAGAGTATATAAGTGAAAACAGCCTTTACATATAGTACATTATCTGATGTGAAAATAAAGCCCATGGTGCTTGCACCAAATATTTTTAAAACACTGTTTTAAATGAATGTTAGTCTTCATGAGTCTTCTGGAAAAATTCTTACTGAATCTAAAATAAGTCAAGGTTTTATAAGCACTAGTACTACAATACAAACTTGGAACAACTGAAATAGACCTGCGTGTAACTTTTCTTAAAGGAAGTTAATGTCTACATTTGCACTGTTAGTTTATAGCTAGTTTAGGATAGGTTTAACTCTTAAAGTTGGTTAAAAAGTGAACTTTCTTATATGCAATAAAAACAGTTTATTTAATCCTATAAAAGGCTTTTATCTTACGCAATGTGGAAATGATCTGAAGTAAGCCAATTGAATATAGTTAAAATATTTCAAGAGTGTAAAGTTAAATTAATGTTAAATAACATAATGAAGGTTGTAATATCTTACCCTGGTAACTTTATTTCTGGTGAGACAAGTAGGTGGGGTTTTTAAGCATATATCTTATATGTAACTATTAACGACTATGAACATTTTCCTACTACAAAGCTTTTGTTTTTCTTTTAAGACAACCACTCTTATGGTATACAGTGTTGGATATTAAACTAGTTCTCAGCACTTTACTTCAAGTTTTTGGTTTTGTTTTTTTTTCTTTAAGCTGAGGATGGTGCTCTCTTGGGAAAAATTGAAAAAGTGCGTGTTCTTCGAAATGATCGCCGAGAAGGTAAGCTTAATCTGGAGAAAGGAAGATGCAAATTCTACTTTGCTGCTCTGTTAATCTTCAAGTCTTTTAAAAGAATATTCTGCTGTACATTCCATATTGGAGGAGGGATTTTCACTTTATAAATCAATTTACTAGTGGATGGAGTAAAAGCAAATGCATTTGTGCAAGTAAAACCAGTAGTTCTGATTAATTCCCTATTATTGTGTGCACAATCACCCATGTTGGTTTTTACCAACTTGAGAAATTGCCTTTCACCCTCAACTTCTCATTCTCTTACTGTACTGAATTCTCAGTTAAGCTGCTCCCATTGTACATAAGGTCTCACTGTAAATGGTATGTTTGAAAAGATTCAGCTTAAAAATAGCCCTTTTTTGCTGGTTCCCTTACTAGACATCATTTTAAGGATCCAGTTGATGAACAACCTAGCAGTTTCTTTGGAAGGCTTGAGAGGGTCTAAGCAGCCAGGAGGGCCAGAAGCCCCTATACCAGTTTTGCTGAAGACAGTATGCTGTGTAACAAACTGGTCTTACACTTTTGTTTTACAATTTTTGCTTTGTAAATTATGGCTTCATATCACTGAGCCCTTCAGTCAGCAGCTTTCTGACTGTGGAGCTTAAAGTATTAGATACAGGCAAATGTTATTCTATAGCTGTTTGAAATAATAACTGTGAGATGATGGTTGAAATAGCTGACAGAGTTAGCAGATATGTGCTTGTTTAGTTTTATAAATGCTGTATCTTCTAGGCTGCCAGCCTGGCCTGCAGTGCAGCTAGAATCATTAGATTGTCAGAAACTGGAAGTGACATGCACAAAACTTGTGTTGTCCTATAATTAGTTGCAAACTGATGGGCTCTTACTGTTTAAATATTCTGTTGGGGATGTACTTGTGAACAAAGGCATGTTAAGAAAGCAGGCCTCTTATGACTTGCCATGGTTGCGGGGTTCTAAGTAAGTTGATATCATTCCTCTGATCAGTGCAGCACTTAAGATGGAAATAATGGTAAGGAAAATTGAATGAAGTAATACTTTTTCTATTTTTATTTTCTCAATAATTACAAAATATAACTTTACATTGCAGATTAACTGAATTTTCTTTCATACTTAAAAATATGCATCAGTGTATCTGAAAATGAAATAGTAAAAGATTTGTCAAATCCTGTGTTAGAGAAGAACTATTTGCAAATTAAAGGCATGGTACTCCTTTGATTGGTATTTTTGTGAGATTAGGATTCCATTACTACCTGTTGGATCTACTGTACTGTTTATAAAGTTTTTCCTAGGTATGCATATGTGCAACCAGGTTATAATTTTTTTAAAATTAAAATATTTGAAGATTTTTTTGTTTGCTGGGTTGTTATGCTTGAGTTTGATACTCACTTTTTATATTCAAGTGTGGGCTAATGTTGATATCTCAGGCACAAACAAAATTTAAGAGAATCAGTAAAATCAACCAGTATGTAAAGGACTGGAAGCAACACTTCTGTACGAATAACAAAGGAAAGCTGTGTGTTCTGAAATCAAAAATTTTAAAAAGCGTTGCTGTCTGTGGAGGGAATGACGTTGACTGCCTTACAGAAATATGGGATAGTAGCTTTTGGCCTCATCTGTAGAAACAGAGCATGTTATGTGTGTTGGAGGGCATTGGGGAACATTCTCAATGCTCTGTTGTAAGACTGAGTGTGATTGTAGGAGACTCAATGACCCAAGTGGTCATTTCAGGTTTAGCGGGGGGAAAGAAAAAAAGTTGAAGTTAGAAACACTGCTGTGTGTTTTCTATGGAAGTAGAGCAAGACAGTGGGTTCTGTAAGAATGTAAAGTTAGAAGTAAGGTCCGGAAAGGAGGAAGTGCAAAAGTACAATAAACACAGCCAGAGTGTTTGAGAAATGGTTTGATGTGGAAAAACTAATCAGGATAGGTTCAAAGGTTGGAGTTAGGGAGACAGAATAAAACCATTGAGGCATAATTAGCTAGCAATTTGCAACAGATAATGTAGTGATGCAGAGCATCAGCACAGCACAACAGTGAAGTGCTCACATTTGTGTAAAATATGGTATAAGGATTGTGATGAGGCTGTTTATTGCTGAATGTTGAACAGAATAAACAAGCCATTCCTTTTAAGCTTCTTGTATTTTGTTTGTCAGAGTCATATTTTGCATGTTTGTTTTGGTTGGTTGGTTTTGGTTTTTGTAAAGGTAATAGAAAGAAATGGGGTTGACTCTTACAATGTTTCCATTGGGTGGTGGGGAGGAACAACTAAAACCAGAACAGCCTTGTTTGGGAACAATGTAGAAAGAAAAAACAAAACAATTTTAAATAATAATAATAATAAACAAAAACAACAACAAAAATAAAACACCCTGAAGATAGCAAACCAACAAAACCCCCCAAAAAACAAGCAAGCACACCAACCCCCCCAAATCCCAATTACTTGGCTTTGTTCTTGAGTGTCAATGAAATGAATCAATTTTGAATAGCAATAGATAAATGTTGGGAGCACGTTTGCAAAGATATGAGGGAAAGCTTGCTATTTTCTGTATTGGAGTAAATGGTGGGATGTTCTGGGATACATGTGTAAATATAGCAAGGGACTTTAAGGAATGGTGAGAATATACAATGAAAAAGTATTAACAGAGAAGTAAAGAAGGAAAGGAACAGGGAGAATCGTTGATGGGATCTGTTTAATTGAGGTATAGAGGAAAGAACCACCTTTTGGCTTTATCAGAGGTTTCTTTAAAGATTAAAAAAACAAAAAACAAACAAACAAACAAAAACCCACAAAAACCCCCAAAACCAAAAAAACCCAAACAAAACAAATCCCACCAAACCACAACATAGAGTTGCAAAAAGCACAGGGGAAAGACAGTTGAAAGAGGTGGGGGGGAAGGCTCTTGGATATGAATTAATGAAACATGGTTATTTGTCTAAGAAGTTGATAGAAGAATGGACAGTCTGTGGTGAGAACTTGGGGAAGGGGGTGTACGGCAAAAAGGTAGAGAGGATAAGTTAATGATGGTGCTTTCCTCAGTTCTATCACAGACCTGTAGGAAAAGTTTTTGTTTTCAGGACTGATATTGAGTAACATTTATCAGTATAATTACCATTTACTGTAATGCAGACTTAGCTGTACTTGTGTATCATTTCTGTTGAAAAGTTACTCTAATAATTGAAACCTGTAGACTAGGGTGCAGTATTTCAGAAGCTTGTAGGCTGTTTGGTATGAAGTCATACCATCTGAATGGTATGATGTCTCTTGGTAAGAAGGCGTCACTGAATTGTTAACTAGCATCTCATCTTGATAAAGGAACTTGCATGTTTGTCCTGTCTCAGAGTAATTTAATTCATGACTAATTTGGAATGCAATAGTTTCTCACTACTGTTGATTATATTCCTCAGTAAGTACTTAAAACTTTTTAATCTTTACTTCTCAGGCTTGATGCGCTCCCGTGTCAGAGGGGCAGATGCAGCACAAGCAAAAGTGCTGACTTTCCTGGATAGTCACTGTGAGTGCAATGAACACTGGCTGGAACCGCTTTTGGAAAGAGTAGCCGAGGTTAGTAAAGAGTTCTTCTAAAGTAATTTCCTGAAAGAGTAGCTTTTAAATTTAAAAGCCATCTGGTTTATACTACATTAATTTCATGCATTTTTTTAAAGAAGCTTTTTTTCTGAAGTAAGGTGATGGAGACGATTGGAGTGTTCCATGATTAAACCCCACTTTTTTTGTTCATTTAATCTGTGAACACAAAATGTGAATATTTATTATCTTTACAAGCAATTCAAATATATGCTGCTTTGGTTCTTTAGGGACCTTCTCAGTAAGTGTTGAAAATCTTTAGAGCAAAGCATAGTTCACCTCAACCATTATTATCTCAATGTAATTCAGTTTACCTGAGTATTTATGCCTCATTAGCATTCAGTGTGATAATGGGAGAGCCTGAGCTTTGAAACCAAAATTCACATGGAAATTAGCAGGGTCTGTGGGTTCTTGGTCTCTATGAAAATGATGCTTAGTCTGCGTCACAGAAAAGCAATTTAGAGGATTGAGAATGAAAGTATACTCTCCTCTTCAGGGGTTGGGTTTACTTGTTCATTTAGCTGAAGTGGAAAGTTGATCAAGTGTGATCCTAAAATGCAGTGGGGGACACTCAAAACAACAGGGGTTTTCTTCTTTCTTAATTGCATTCCCTTTCTGGTAAACTCCCCTTCCTGTAAAGGCTTTCTTTCAAAATGGTCAAAAATTATTTTCTTAAGGCACCCTGACTTATTAATGCTCAATTCTTTGCTTATCCTGTCCATTTGCATTAACACACACACACAGCCCCCCTGCAAAAAAAAAAAAGAGGAAAAAAAAAGTGTGTGGGGAGCAAAGCCCATATACTCAATATGCCAGTGGAGAGAAGCTATCAAGCGATGACTGATTTTCCTTATTTTATTTGGTTCTATGCTGGTTTACTGTGTATTATGGAAATACTGTAAGTCTGTAAGTTCCCTAAGACATATCAGCAGTTAAAATCCTATTTTGGAGTAGAAATAACTTTAATCAGCTCAAACCTGGATGCTATTAAAGTACCCAGAGCCTACAAAGCCCTTTAGCTTTGTAAAGTGTTATAGCCTCAGAAGGGTTGAGGGAATTTCTCTATAATTATTAACTAGGAAAATAAACTTTGAAGGTGTTAAATATATCTCAAGAGGAACTTGGAGAATGTTTGCAGCTAAAGCACTAATGGATTCTAGAATGTGGGAACAGTTTTCAAGCCTTTTATGTAATGGTTTGAAGCATCTACCTGTTTGAGAAATCAGAAGAGAAATGGCAGTTTTGGTCAACAAAGACAGCCAGCCAGCTGTTTTACCATTTGCCCTTTTTCTTGTCTGTGAATTTTTTTTCTATTTTCAGGGCATACTCATTTAGCTTTCTGAAACTGATACGGGATATGAAACAGCATGACCATACTAAACTGCTGACAATTTTGTGAAGATCCAGCATTACATGTAGCATACCTGATGGTAGAAACTGGTGCATAATTTATTTTGTGCAACAGCCACTTTTTAGCAGCACGTGAATTATTAGATCCATCAAAACTTGCTCCTTGTAATTGTCATAGTGATACATGCTAATCACATGTGGCATTGAATAGTTTTCAGCTGTATGAATACAGTTTTCTGTTCTTAAAAGCTTGATGTACTGTTAAATAATTGATGTGGAGTTTCAGTTTACTTTTGTCTAGGAAGATTCCCAACCAACAGGTATGGGGTTTGATAAAGTAGCTTCTAAGCTTTCTGCATGTTTAAATAATTAAGGCGTGTGTAGTGATTACATATAGTATATGATAGTTTTTGTTATTTTTAAATGGATTGATTTTGCTCACAGTGCAGATGGTATGTTAATTGATGTTAATTGGCAGCATTTTCTTGATAGTCTCAGTGATAAGAAGCTGAATACGCATTAACTCGTAACTGCTCTGGCCTCAAAGGGAACTTTTTCAGGTCAGGGTTACTATGCATTAATAGGGTATTTTCTGATGTGCTGCTGCATCTCTTCTATATGTGGTGGAAAGTGTGGAGGGTTTTTTTCCCTTTGTTCCAGTATTGCCCAATTGGCATGTAATTCTGTTGGAGTTTGGGGGGATTAGTTGTGTATGCTACAATGCAAAAATGTATTGCTGCTGAGAGAATCTGAATTGAATCAGTTCCACAATACTGTGATGTGCTGTAACCACCTAAAGCTGTGTCTGACATCTTGCGTAGGAGACATCAAGCTCTCTTCAACTGAAGGATGATCCATTCCCCAGTTTTTCTTCTTTTGAGATGACTTCCTTGTTTGAGTATCTTTGTCTATTGACCAGGCTTGTGTAGCATTGCTAGAGGGGTCTGCTAGGGATGTTTTGTCAGCAATTTGAGCAAAGGGTTAAAGCAGAAGCAACATACGTAATAAATATAAGAGTTCAGAAAGTGTACAGGTACCTGCATAACCTGGAGCTGGTGTTATCTTCTCCCTCTTTGTTCTCTCCTGGAGGTTTTCTGCCACTTCCCTAAGCCATTTCCCTAAGGCTACCTTTTATGCCCTCCAGATTTTTCTGTGTGCGCCATGCATTCAGGGAGGTTAATCAAGGAGACAGTAGAGCTTGACCTCTTGATTACCCCAAAAATCATAGTAATGTGTACAGAACCTTGAAAACATTGATAACTACTACCTATTTCACGAGTACTTGTCTACTTGGCTTTTTCTATTTCCTGTTGCTAATCACTTTGATGTTCTATTCTTACAATACATTAATTATAGGAGAAAAATAAAAATTGAAAGATTCTGGTGCAGAACTGAAGTAATCTGTTTTCATAGCATAGCTGTAAATCCTTTATCACTTTCGGGAAGGTATTATTAAACAAAGAAGATCTTAAAAGGAAGAAAGAACTAAGATTAAGAAATGAGATGTAGATTCTTTTTTCACATCTGTCTCAGATTTTTGTGACCTCAAATGAGTCAGCTTTCCTTTTAGCATTGTGCCAGTTAAATATTTATATTTTCTCTTGAGAGTGTTGTTAAGCTTAATCTTTGAAGTGTCTTGAGATTTTTTTAGAGGGAGGAGAAGCAATGTATGCTGAATCTGGAGGATAATTGTTGATGGTTTATGAGAATAATATATAATAGTCTAACTCTCTAGAGCATACATAACTTCCTTAAGAAATATTAAGATGAAATAGTCCGCTACAATTTTCCAGGCACTAGAGACTTGCAGTATTCACAGGCTATTTCTTTCTATTATCCTCACCAATAAGCACATGGATTTCCAATTGTGTGCTTCATTATAAGTTACGGTGTCAACCCTTCAGAAAGACTTCTACTTTAATCCCATTATGGATAAATAAGTATCTTGCTTTAGGATAATTTAAAGGAAGCAGCTACTTTTTAGTGTTTTAAGTGAAGGAACAACTTTGTAGACCCACAAGTTCTTTTTAGCAGTCTCTCTATTAGTAACTTCATAGTGCCCTGTGAAGCATCACCTTAAGAATGTGAAAGTCTGTTGTCTGCTTTACTGTTAAGCAAATCTGTATTTTCAAATCATGGAAGGAACAGCATGTTTCCAAGCTGACAAAGTCAGGGCTGTACATTGAACTGAATCCTCACAACCTGGGTCTTCATCTGTTGGAGGAACAACTGAATTGTTGCACGTTGGGCGTAGCAAGAGGTGTTAGTGTGGTGTCATACTGATATTCACACAATTAATCAGACCAGCAGCAAAAGCCTAGAGACAAGGTGCTGCCTGCTTAGCATGATGGAGGTAAGTTGAAGCCTAACCGAAGCTCTACCTAATGTGACACCTGATAACTGGGGCAGCTTTTACCACCAGATTCAATTTTGCCAAGTAGAACCATTTGAGAAAGCGTAAGTTTTTGTCAGAAAACATTTTGAAAGGTGAGCACAGCTGTATAAACTGTTTTGGTTTCAGTTAAGGAAAGGAAGAGGGGGAAAAAAAAAAGGTGGTTTCATGTTTGCATTTCATGTGGATGGGTGTTGTGCAAATGGATAGGCTGGACATCATCTGTCTCATCAGTCTTTAAATAAACAAGTGTTCTGATTCTATCACTCTATATAGAATGCCTAAAATAAGACTGAGGTGCACCTGAAATGCTTTAGTGATGTACAAAGGCATACAGAGTTAGTGTTTTGCAGCAAAGGTGCAGTAAGTCATAATTGCCTCCCAAGTGCACCGCAGTTAGCAAAACTGTGTACTTGCCATTACAAACGTGGACTTGGGGCTACAGCTAACAGAAAAAGGAGCTAAAGGTGTGATCGATGAGGGAATAGGACAGTTGGCCTTTTTTTTTTTTTGGTCCGTGTTTCTAGTTTTGTTTGGATCAAGCTAATTAATACTTAGTAGTAGACCTGATTAGGTTTTATATTACATGACCTCATAAGAGCAGATATTTGGCCTGGGTGGTACAGCTGCAGTGATACTTAAAATGAATGTAGAGGTCAATAACAAGTCTTCAGCTTTTAGCTTAGTCTTCAGCTTAGAGTCTCTTGGGTTCACTGGGATTCTTCTTTTGGCTGATACACAAGTTAGTGACCTTTTACGTAGTCAGGCAGAATGACCTAGTAAATGCCATCTATGTAATTAGGGCTTATTAAAGTCAGCATTAATCGAACAGTTAAGATTCAATAAATGAAAACAGGAGCCTAATGTCCTTGTTGGTGCAAGCAAAGCATTTGACTAAAAGAGTTGCTTTTAAGTCTCTTGTTACAAGCTCAAGCTATTCTCATACTACCCTCGTTCCAATCTGTTCTGCATAATACTGGTCAGCAAGGAGGATGCATTGCTGAACCCCTGGTAGGAATAAATGTATTGTTGTTTGAAGACATACTTGTGAAATAAACATCCCCATTTTCAGAATTTATGTTGCTAAGCTTTTTGGTTTTGGTCTTGTTTTTTTAACCATGAGAACCATTTCTCTGTAACAGATACCAAAATATCTCCTATTTGTTCAAAACTTTAAAAATATTTCCAGATTTGGCGATAGACTGTTCTGAAGTTATCTGTGCTGTCTGATATTAAATTATGAAGCTCCAACTTTTATTTTGAACTCAAGCAAAATGTTCCATGAAACTACTAGAGAAGTTATGCTTCAGTGTGTAATGTAACTTTTTCTTTTTTTCCCCAGTAAGTCAGAGACAAATTAGCTTAACCATGATACTGCATTTCTAATATTAGATGAGTCTTTTTTAGAGTACTGACTAGATGATTTGTGTGCAGTTGTTGGAAAGATGTTTATTTTTATTTTTCTTAAACTATTTTGACAAAAACATTAGCTAAGGTAATTAATATTGCTCAGAGTAGTATACAAGACCATAGTTGGACAGAGGAATGTGGTATCTATACCACTGGAATCTTGGCTGCTGGAGATTAATAGCATTCATTAATTTGAGGGTGGCTTTAGGTTCTCTTTCCATCTTAGATTGTGTGAGATTTTTTTTTTTCCTCCCCCTTCCCTAGTGTATAATGGGTTAGCATTAACCTAAGACTTCTCTGATTGCAGAAAGGCTTTGGTGTTCTTTAAAGGTTGAAACAATAAGACCATAGTACACTGGGTGGCTAAAGGTTTGCTGTGGAAAATATGAATTGCCCGGATGCTTCTTTTCTTTGAGATGGTTTTAAAAGTAAGAATGGAAGTGCTGTTTGCTCAACTGCCTTTAGAACTACAAGTTTTCTGCCTTCAAGAGTATGTCAAAAGAGGGTGATTACTTGAATATAAGTAGCCTAGAATAGAAAGAGGATTCCTAGCTATATAATGTGGCTTCTGCTTTCTGAAGGAGTGCTGAGCAACGCTATTCACAGCACTGGCTATTCAGAACCATAAGCTGAAGTAGGGGGAGAGCTGGGGGAGACATGCTAATGAAATCCTGCTGAACTGTTCACAATCTCATCCTGCTTGAATCTTTATATATTAATTTCATTATTTCAATATTACTTTCTAATATTTATTTTAGGACAAGACCAGAGTTGTGTCTCCTATTATTGATGTAATTAATATGGACAACTTCCAGTATGTGGGGGCGTCAGCTGATTTAAAAGGCGGTATGTACCTGTACTGGAATACAGATTTAAAACAAAACAAACAGCAATCATCAAGAATCAAAGCTCATAATCACTGCAGTTGTAGAATTGGCAATTAACACACTGTTTTTCCCTTTCATGTATCTAGTTTTCAGTTTCTGTAGGTCACTTGTTTCTAGGCTTGGATTTTAATTGGACTTAAGTCTTTAAAAGCTTTAAACCAGTTTATTGTACTAATTCTTATAAGTTTATGCTGCTGTGTACCAATGTGTAAGGTTTGCTCCAGTGTTTGTAGAATTGTGTAAATGTGTCAGAAGCAGCCTATGGCCAAAGCTTATGATTCCTGTTTTAGATAACAAACTTTTTATTGCTCACTAGCTTAAAAGCCCATCAACAATGTAGTGCCTATGAGCTTTTTTTAAGATACTGATTTGCTTAAAAAAAAACCCCAAAACCAAAACAAACTAAAACCTCTGCTGAATCAGCAGAAAGCTTTGGAATTGTTTTAAAAAAATAAATGTTCTTGTTAGACATGATCTGTAATTGTGAAGAGTAATATGTGACCTTAAAAAATGTGTGGTGTTTATACCTTTACTGTTACAAAATTCCCTATAAATTAAGTCTAGAAGTACTACAGTTTAACTATGTCTAGTTAGTGTAGAACGTTGACAGTAAATGGTAAAAAGACTTGTGAAACCCTCAGTAGAAATGAAAAAAAAAAAATCCTCCCCTCTCCTTTTCCAAAGGAAGGCAACAAAACACTAAATCTTTACTCATGACAAGGTTTTAAAACTTTTTTTCACTGTTAGCAAGAATCTAGCATTTAAAATATCAATTCTATGTCTGCCATCTTCTCCCTTGTCACCCCCCCCCCTTTTTTTTTTGATTCTTTTTGAAATAATTGTGCCAATAACCCTGGAAACTATTTTCATGAAGACATACACTATTAGATGAGCCATAATATAGAAATTATGCAGTGCTGTTCCCAGTGTTTCAGATTTTTCTGGATGGACTTTCTTGAGAGAGGAAAAAACAATTTTAAATATGTTCTTTTGGAAAAAACAATTTTAAATCTGTTCTTTTGGTTACTAGTCTCTAACTGGCCACCAAGCGTTGTTCCAGTAAACTAAAATAAAGCAATATTTGCATAAAGATTCATATGCTTCAAGTTCATCAGTTATCTGGAGGTGAGATGTTCTTTTAATTAACATTGTGAAATAACACCTACAGTGCATATATTCACAGTATGCTAATGTATAGTTCAGTGTTATTATCTATGTGCCAGCTTTATTAAAACCTTACAGCTTTTAGCCAATCTATTCATTATACCCTGAGTATGGAAATCCCTATACCATTATGTGGCTTTTATTGTTGTCTGCAGTAGGAGGAAGAATTCTTTCATTGAAACCTTTGATTGGTTCCTGCGGTGTTCATGGTCTTTAATTCTTCCCAAGTAAAGTGGGAGAAGATTGAGAGATCATTTCACTTGTTACTGCTTTTCATGCTTCATCTTTGGAACTACATTTCCCAGGGTTTTTTATATATATATGTATCTTTAAGTGTTAATTTTCTCCCCTTGTACACAATAGAAATAGATTTTTTTTTTTAAGGACATGAAGCCTTACTTCTGGACTGTGGAGTTAACAATAGAAGCTTTGCACATACCAATGTTTCAGCTATTTGTGGGTCTGTTGAAATGTGAATGATATATTTCTTTCCAGTTCCCAGAGGACAGATTAGCATGTTAGAGCCACTACAGCATTTGACATCACAGGACAATTTCACTGGGGCTAAGTCTAAACATGGAAACCAAACTGTGCTTTCAACCTTAGATACAGTATCTGTGTGGCTGAAGCAGGGAGACTTGAGACAGCTGGGACAGCATTAGTGCCTGCTCTGTTTTGAAAGGACTTAATCACCCAAGACAAGCAACCCAGCAAATGCGATGAACTTTCTAAAGCAGACAGGGCTGAAATAATTTCCAAGTCTGGCCAATACTAAATCCATGCACTTTGTCACAAAATTTTTTGTTGAGAAGTGTTTATGCTGCCCTGAGAAACACTTTAACTATTGGAATAGCTGTAGTTAACTGAAATCTAGTAATTTATAGAGTATGTCTGTGATGCAGTTTACACTAGATAGAATTTCACACTGGATATGCACTTGTGTTTAAAAATACTCCTTTTGTAGAGTTACTGATATTATCTCATCTAGTGCAGATTTTTCCCAGAGTCAGTGAAAATGGAGATGGAAAACCAATTTTTTTATGGGTAGACAATTTATACACTTGTTCGGAGTTTGTAACAGATTGCTGTGTTCCAAAAGAGACCTCTTGTGTTCACTGGAGTATACGTAACTCTATCTGCTGGAGAACAGTATGGGGTTTTTTAAAGTTCTCCCAGATGCAAGTAATTTAGCTGGGTATGTATGATGAAATGTGACTTTTTAACTGCATGGAAATATTAGAGCTCATTTTACTTTTCATGCTTGAGGCTCTGCAGTACTGTTGATTGTAAGCATTTTACTGTTTTGCTGCTTGGAGTTTTGGAGTAGTTAGTCTTTCATTTTTAAAGTGCAACACTTCATGAAATAAACATGGAAAGAGTTGGTGTGCATGATGTAAAGACTGTTCGGGATAATTTCTGTATGGCGTATTTGATAAATATCTTGTGTGTTAAAATGAAAACTGTTCAGTTTTCAACTCTCAGTATCAAATTACTATGCACAACAGTTTGTAGGACTCTTAAGTGTTGTCTGTTTACCTTAGCTTTTTCCCTACAAAGTGATTGTTTTATCTTTATGCTGGAGAAAACTATTGACATTTGTGCACCAGAAATCTGGAAATCATTAATTGCATGACTTCATAGGATCCAAGTGGTTTTTTGGCAGCAGGCAGTCTGTCTAAGGCTGATTTGCTGGAAGAGGGCTATGGACCTTCTGTAGTTTATTAATAGATATTCATACTCATGGGAATAGTGCAGCTCAAAAACTGTTAAGAAAATGTCTCCTATAGGAAGTTTGTCTTATACCAGCTGTGTATCATTGCCTAAAGGAGGTAATTCAAATGGTTGTCAGGTAGAAAGCTGCTGTAGGTAACTTACTGGTCTTGTCCACTCTAGTGTTCTTTATGTGCTTCTGTACTTATAAAAGGACCAGACCAGTTGTTTCTGTGTGTACACACATATATGTACATATATAAAGGAAGCTATTGGTGCTCTAGCACTTGCTTCAGGTTTCAAAAACGATGTGCTTAGAAGCATGAAGTGGGAAAGCAGGAAGTTAAATGAATGTTAATAAGTGGGAGCTACATAACCTGTTATGACCTTCATGCTAGAGAGCTCCTGCTGATAAAGGAGTACCAAGAGTAACACATAAAGCCTGTGTAAACAAATATGTGATCATTTGACAAGAGTTGAAATGCAATTGTTCAGTGAAGACTGTTGGGAGCATTTGTAATGGCTGGAAGATCTTCATATGATTTTCTGTTTGATGTAAGGATGAGACACATTGGATTCATATATAAGGCTTTTGCTTTGTCACTTGTTGGCTGGGTTTCTTACTTTGTGTAATAGATGTCAGCAAGGGAAATAAAAGTCATTTTGTATTCCAGGCTACTTTTGTAATGTCCTGTCAACTTCTTTACATTTCATCCGGATTCATACTTGTTTGTTTCCTACCCTGAAGTTTGGAAAATTTCAAATTATAAATTTAAATCAGTTTCCAGTGTTTTCAGTCAACATTGTTACTACAGGTTGAATGATGTCTATGATCTTTTTAACATCCTACTCTAATATTTTCTTCTTGAAGGCTTTGATTGGAACCTGGTATTCAAGTGGGATTACATGACACCAGAGCAAAGAAGAGCACGACAAGGAAATCCAGTTGCTCCTATAAAGTATGTCCGTACCACCACTTCTCCCTCTAACAGATTGTAGTTTGCAACTAAATGAAGTTAGAAATCATGCTCTTTGAGTCATCAAGGGGATCTTTACTATAGGTTTCATTAACTTTGAATGTAATTCATATTTGTGTAGCCTTATGAGACCCTCAGAAATAAGCTGTATTTAAACAAATACTTCAAAGCACACTAGTAAATTATTTGCAAAAAGTAGATGTCACTTTGTTTAAAGTTCATATGTTTCGAGGTCTAAAAATACAGCTTCACTTTTAATGGTTTATTGCTGACATAAATTACCACCCTTTACATAAGGAATTTGTCAGATAAATGGAGATTTGGAAACCATCTCGGAAGGTGGTCATAGCACTATATATGCCACAGAACTGCGTGCAGACAGCATTTGAAGTGATAGATGCAAAGTTAGCTGCATTCTAAAGCATTGCAATTTTTTTCAAGGAGGTATTAACCTTGAGATGCAATCAAGTTACCTTCCAGTTTATGGCTTTGTGAAGTCTTTAATTTCATTTTTCCTGCTTAGGACACCTATGATAGCTGGTGGATTATTTGTGATGGACAAATCCTATTTTGAAGAACTAGGGAAGTATGACATGATGATGGATGTTTGGGGTGGAGAAAACTTAGGTATGTATATTATTTATCTTTGGATCCATCTTGAAAGAAAGCAGGTTTCATTATTGCCTTTAATGTCACAGAGTCATGGTCTTCCAGATTTTAGGCAAAATAGGGTTAAAACCAGAGTTGAAACTTCATGTGCATTATTGTTAAAATATAAAATATTTATTTCAATGAAATTTTCTACCTTGTTATAATTCTATATGCTAAATATGGGAGAATAAGAGTATTTGTTTATTAAGCAGTGACATTTTTTGTAATGGAAGTTGGCTGATAAAATTACAAGATGTAGTTAGGCAATTACTTTCAAAAATGGTATCTTGTTTGAAAGTCATATCCTTATCTGAAGCTACTGAATAATATACAATTATGTTTAAAATCTGGCAATTTAACCTACATTTTTAAGTGTTGATGAAATTTGATTGTGAAAAGTAGAAGATAGGAGTTTATGAGTTCAGTGTTCTTATATACACACCTTTAAGAAATCAGTTAAAACTTAGCTTACTGAAAAATCACCTGTTTCTTAACACTAATACTACTATACTGCTTGGCATCTAAACTTAGTGAGTTTCTTAATTTTATAGCCCTACTTTAGCCCTATGAGATAGTTATGGTTGAAAAGGCTTTTTTTTTTCTGTAATTCCTTATTTTCAGATGCTCAACTGAGTGGGACTTAGGGAAGAGGGAGGAGGAGCTGAAAACACTTGTGCTTTAACCACTACTACTTTGACCTGGTAGTTAGACCAGTTAGTAGGATTGTGTTGTTTTGTTGGGGTTGGTTTTGGTTGTGTGGTGTGTTTTGGTGTTTTTGTTGGTTTTTTTTTTTTTGGCTCATTGCATTACAGTATTGTACAAAGTTTTTTCTCCAGTATACTTGTATTTGAGAAGATTTGTGAGGAGCAGATCTCTACAACTTCTCAAGACTTCTGTCATTAATTTAGTTGTTTGTGGTTTTGGGGTTTTTTTGTTGTTGTTTGTTGGTTGGTTTTTGTTGGTATTTTTTATTTTGGGTTTTTTTTAGGGTAGAGATGTATCTCAGACATTCTGAGTAGCATGTTTTAGGACCAGTTCTAGGGATAGAAGCTTCTCTACTGCACATGCTAACTGAAAAATCCTGAAATACCTTGAACTTGTAAAAACCCATGAGTCATTTAGGTTACTGAAACATGCATATGGAAAATGTCTGCTGTATATGGCACACTAAGTCTGGAGGCATGGTAACTAGGTTTTTAACACTCCTGTAAGGAGCTTAAAGGCTGAAGAGTCATCCTCACAGTCCAGTCTCTGACCTTTGTATGCAATACTCAGAAAAAACCACAAATCTATGTAATTTGAATTAGTAATTTCTGTGGTTTTCTCACTATTTTGACTGTATATTGCTAAATTGTATTAATATGACTGTAGTAATTTTTCATTTTTTTAAATGTCCTGGAAAGTCATTGGATAAACTCACTACAGCAATACTCACATTCACATTGAAAACCTAGTGCTCTAGGGCCACTGGAGCACTTAAATATTTAACTGCAAGCATGTACTTGAGTGACTGAGTTTTTCTGAAAATTTAACAGTTCCTTTTATTCTGTAATAATTGAGGCCTTGATAGCAGGAAAGGGCACAAAGAAAAGCTCCTCATTCAAGGTGAGAAGACTACATGCAAAAAGCTGTTCATGTTGCTCCTGCTGCATTCTGTTCCCCCTCCTCCATCTGAAGGAGGAGATAGAGACTTTGGGGTGCCTTTTCTCTGCTCTTTGGAAAAGCAGTCAGTACAGCAGACAGCTAATGATTTGTTCATAGCTGCCAGACTAACTGAAGATGAGTAAAAATCACATGGCATATGATTTAATTGGCAATAAATGATGCATGTACCAGATACCGGAAATCTGTGATGCACACTTGTCAGGTCTCTGTACTGTCAAGCTTATCTCTGGATCAGTGGCTTGATATTGCATGCAAATACCCTCCTAGATAGACCTGTAAGATAACAAAATAACACTATACATTGTATTTATGCCCTATAAAACTTAGCATTTTTCCCTCGGGCATGTACAAAGCAACTGTTAGGAGATGTTGTTCACACGTTGGTACAGTCTCAACTTTACAAATTTAAAAATTTCTAAATTGGCCAAGAAACAGCTCTTACCATGAAGATAGGGCACATTTTCAGGTTGTTGCTGAATGTGACTGACAACACATGCTTGCAGTACAAAACATGGATCAAGGTCTGTTCAGTCTTGCCTTGCATTCATAAACTCTAGCTCTCGGAAGCTTTGCAATGCTTTTTAATAGACATAGGAGGATTGGAATACATTGGAGAACTGGATGGACCATTAAAAGATTTGAGTCTAATTTGGAAACCTAGGCTTTTCTTAATTTTGCTAAAATCAGGGAGTAAGACATTCTCTGTCTTCTATATTGATGACACATTACAATATAAAGAACAAATGTGTTAGAGAGGTGTAACAATCTCATGCAACTGAAGAATTTTTGACCTGCTGTTTACACATCTTTAATGAAAAACTGTCCACTGTCATAGTAGCATAGCTTCTCACACTGCTTCAGTGTAGCAAAAAAAAATGTCTGAACAGAGATTTGTGGGTTTGCGTTTTGTTTTGGTTTAAGTTTTAGTTCTGTACTTTTTCTTTAAAAATCCACGCAGGCTTTAGAAGTGATGTTGGTACAAATAAGAATTCATTTCCTTCTCCCTATTTACTAGTCCTTTGCTGTCTTTCTAGAGCTATTTTACATCATTTTCTGGCTTGTATTTTTTTTGTGGGTTTTGTCTGTTTTTTGTGAGGCTTGCTTTTTTTTTTTTCAGATTCTTTAGAATCTAAAATGCCAGAAAGTATACAAGTAGGTTTGCTTTTCTTGGAATTTATGGAGGCAGAATTAAGAAAATTAATGCACGTGGTAGAGGAAGCTATGAATAATGAAACCATGCAAGATATTTCTAGATTACTTCTAAAACATTTTTTCAATGCTTACATGCATTCAATAGATGACAGTAAGTTTGGGGATGAAACCTTTAAATGAATCGTTTAAACAAGAGCGAGCTTTCAGCATACTGCATTGACCTTTATTTTTAACTAGCATCTTACTTTACTTCATTTCAGAGGCATGTATTTCCAAATACTTAGTCTAACAGTAGATTTTGAGTATTTGTGTGTCTAATGGAAAAAAGCCTTTATCTTTAATCAGATTTCCCTGTCTCCTTTCACTAGGCTGTCCCACTGAGTAGTGCATCCCCCATACATTGGGCAAATAAATGTTTGAACTTTCTAGAAAAACTCCATAAATAATGCTTCAAAGTGGCAGAAGAAAACTGTTATTCCTCTGCTTTCACAATTAGAGCAGTATGGGATCAAATTTGAGTTAGATCTGGGAAAGCCTGAAGTCTTATATCTATGAGTAATTTATTCTGGTAGAATCACAGAATGCTTTTGTTATTAACTTGTTTAATAGAAGCAGTAACTAGTCATTTACTGTGATCCTCTTGTTTGTTTGGGTTTTTTTTGGGGGGGTGGTTTGTTTGTCGTGTGTTTTATTTTGAGCTTAGAATAAAAAAAAAAGTGTAAGATTGAAGTCAGTGGTGTGAAAAATATGTAGAGAGAATGTCATGTTCAGTCGCTTTAAAAACTACTTTTGTGTATTGTCCCATGTTAATTCAACTGGAGAAACAGGACTGTAAGTTACTGGCAATGACAATATTATCATTAATATTTTTGGAGAATGATCTGCTTATAGACTGAACTATGTTGACTGTCTAGGATTCATGAATATGCCTAATTTGCCCCGATGCAACAGCATTTACTATAGAAGTAAAACAAAGAATGATCCTTGCGAAAGCAAAGACCATTCAGAAGAAAGGCAGTTAACTTGCACTGTCAGTAGTTGAAATCACAGCACTTTTTGTTTGTTATTTGCTTGTTTGATTTGTTTGTGTAGTTTTGTGTTTTGTGTGTGTTTTGGTTTTGTTCTGGGCAGACCATCAGGATGACATGCTCTCTAATGACCCTCCCCCACCCCCTTGGGGGATTCTTTTCAGTTTCTTTTTTTTTTAAGTAATCTATTTTTATGACTTATTTTGTGTATATGTGAGGAAGGCTTCAGGGGGAAGGAATGACACTTAGCTGCTAAGTCATAAAAGTTAGACACTGAGTTTAAATTAGAGCTTTTAATTATTTTTAATCTGTGGAAAAATACTGAATGATTATGAAGAGGCTTGAAATGAAGGGTAAGGCTCAGTAACTGGTAGCAGCAGCTGGACTAAAGGGGGGAGTCATCAAAATTGAAACAGTACTACTGGAAGCATCCTTCTTACCGTACTACTTCAGAATGAATGAGGAAAAATTCTCTGTCAGAACCAGGTGACTTCTGCTGTCAGGTCTAAGTTGAGAAAGTTGTATAAATATTTCTAGATCTTGTCCTCACTAGCTGGGTCAGCTTGCTAGATTGGCTTAGAAGTGTGCTGTCTATAACCTTCAGTTTACAGAAGTTCCATCTTTATTCGGTCTGCCTTCAAATCAAGGTTGACTTTATATAACCCCTTCCACTGCCAGTGTTTGGGAGTGTTTGGTTATCTGCTATAGTAAGTTAGCAGCAAAAAGCTCTTGATTGTTTTATGCCTTGAGTTTTGTCCACTGTCTTATTCCATCTTTATCTGAAAATTTTTATTATAAGCTAAATCATTAATTTATCTGTTAAGTGTATCTACTGTTGCTTACCGTTTAGATAAAGAACAGTAAGACCTAGCTTACCCTGTCAAATTGCAGTGTGCTTTATGAATTTAGGGACTGCTGTTAATCTCAGATAAGAGAAGACATACAGTTTTGCTTTCAAGTTAATATGATTACTCTCCAAGCTTAGGAAAAATAATAAATGCTCAGATATGCCTTTGTTTATCCTAGAATTTCTCATAAAACTAGCTTATTGATCTTCTCATCAGTAATCGCTAAACGCCTTCTCTGTACATGGCATCCTACAAAATTACAGTATTTTTTTATGTTTGTCTTCTATGTTTTTGTTTCAGAGATCTCATTCAGAGTTTGGCAATGTGGTGGGAGCCTAGAAATCATCCCTTGTAGCCGAGTGGGTCACGTATTCCGCAAACAGCATCCTTACACCTTTCCTGGTGGGAGTGGTACTGTGTTTGCAAGGTAAATGTTCAGTCAAATCTTCAGCTAAATAACAGAGCATTGAATTTCTTCAGATCATCAGCAGGTGGCAGTAATTTCATTTTAAGGATCTTCTATTTAGAAATACATGTAATATTATCTAGCATGGAAAAATATTAATTAAAAGAAAATTAATGACTTTGAGGCAACTACACAGATTGAGAGAAGAACCTGAGAGTAAAAGGGAAACTTCTAGTGGACACAGCCTGAGATGTGGAAAAGGAAATCCTTAGCTTGGCATGCTATCTATTTTGAGAACTTTGTGTTTATTTTGTTTTAAAGAAGGCTTTATTTCACGTTTTATAGAAACAGTTTCATCACTCATTAAGAGCCAGAATGCACTAAGTTATGAATAATCCTTTGCTTGCTTTTTAATGCATGTTCACTGTGTTATGCAAATGATGATGTAGACTGATTCTGGCATTTGTGCTAGTCTCTTGGCAATTTAATTCTATATTATATTTGTCTTTCCTGTGCTATGTTTAAAAATGCTTTTTCTACAGACCTAAGAACCAGAAGTATTAAGGGCTAGAGGAATAAGTCTGTTGATTTTGCTGTTAATATAACATACAGCAGTAGCTGAAATACTGAGCTGTTTTCTCAGTTTCTCCTCTGGAATGAGAGTGCAGTTCTGATTCGTGTTCATAGTAGTTTAAGTAATGTGGTTAAAGTATTGCGTGAATGTATGATGGACACTTTGAACAAAGCTTTGTCTGTTGTGGAAGCTGAAGAATGACCGTAGGCTTTCTTTTCGAGAAATGGACTTGATGCTCAGGGGGGTAAAGAAATACAAATCTCAGCTAAAGGTTCTATGGGTTAAAAGCTGCAAATAAAATTATTTATCCTTGAACCCAAACTGTGTTTAAACGTGAAGCAACACAGAGTGCAGATGTACTTTAAATTCTTAAGGATGGTCTAAGCTGCCAAATATATTTGGACTTCTGCTTCACCTTAGGTTGAGGAATCTCTTTAGGATGTAAGTCTTCTCTTCTGGTTATGCCACCAAGATGACTCTGATTAATTTAGTAGTCTGCTACAATTAAGTCAATGTCCTGTTTCTTTCAGTAGTTATAGTAAGGATTTTTCTGGTCCCCTATTCTTTGAGACCTGTACTTTATGCTAAAGTGAAAAATGAATAATTGTACTTCTGGCAAAACAAAAGCTGGCAATGGAATATCCTTTCTTAATGCAGCACATCTCTATTCCAGTACCTATAGTGTGCACCAGAAGGGCAGAAAAATCTACCAATTAAACTCTATTACGTAGGCTTAGGATGCAACTATTTTAGTTTCACAGTAGGCTTTAAAATGGCATTGACATAATAAGGAGCATGGTTAATAAAAATAAATTTATAAATTGTTCTGTTTTCCAACTCCTCCACGGCTTTTCCATCTTTGGGTTATTGCCAAGGTACTGCTTTTCTTGTGATGTAAATAGGTACTTAAACACTGCTTAACAGATAAGTAGGTAAAAGGTGTGGCTAAATGCATGTGAGGATACAGCAGACATCAGAAGTGCACCACATTAGCAGAGGTTGAAGACTCTGTGTTTGTACTGGGATTACAGCTTTTGGATTTTGTTGTGAAATCAAACCATCTTTGTGATTTGATCATTCACATGTCCTGACAGTTACTATGACAGCTTTTTAAAGGTTGCATTTTGTTTTCCAGTCATTTGTGTTCAAAATTACTTTGAAGAAAGATCCCATGTGGTATTTGCATGGTGTGGACACTTGAAGTCTGCAAACTAGTGTCTTGGGTACTTACATCCCTTTCCAGATCTACCTTTTTCTGCAAGTGGTTTATTACCTGTCTCCTTAGCTGTCCAGCTGTCTCAAATTCTGAAATGCCATTAAAATTCTTTGTTTCATTGGAATTATTTTTGAATTGACCTAGAAAAGTTGCATATCACTTAAAAGCAGGGTTGACAAGTTCCTGTATATTCAAAGATTTCCTTCTCGTCTGTTTTCTTGGGTGTCAAACCAATATAACAGAATGCCTTAATATCAATTTTAGCAATGAGAGAATGAGAAACTTAAGGTAATGGGATACAGGCAATACAGGTGTTGTCAGATATGTCTAGGACCATGATGCCAAGAAACATGGTGCATGGAATCTGTGCTGGTTTTGCAGTCAAGACTTGGTAGCTTATATTACCCTTTGACTGTATGCAACTTGTTCTGGAGTGCTCTGGGTAAGCATCCTATTTTTAGCTGACTAGTTAGTACACACTGCCTTTTGGCAGCCAAAACAAATAGGTGATTCTGGATGAGAGACTGGGAGTCCTGTTTCATGAGAGGGGAGACCACATCCTGGCTGTGTGGTGTGGGCAAATACAGCTTGTGTCTGGCAGGATTTGTTAAACTCATATGCACTGACGTAAGACACCACTTCAGACAAGATAAACTGTACAGATCCCAGTCTGCTCCATGCAGTTACCTCTGATCACTTGGTGCTAAATTTCATTAACTGTGGCTCAGTACTAAGTGCTGAGTGCACCCTACACTGCATTTCTTGGTACCCTGGCTGCTTTGGGGTCTTACTAGCTTGGGCAGTTCTCAGCACATACACAGTTTCCATATTCGTGTTGTGCTAAGCCTGAGCTGTTCATCCCTGAGTATGGGGGAGGAAGGACATATTGGGGATGAAGAATGATGTATGGGTGAAGCGTGATGCAGGTGTGCACTTGGGCCTTGAAAATGCATTTGGAGTTAGTAAACCCTGGCAAACTGACTGGTTACTCTGCCACCACTGAAATGTTCAGCCTGTGGGCAGCCAAACTGATTGCTGAGCAAGCAACAGGGTCAGGTGCTCAGAGGCTGGCTGACACTTGCACGGGCCTGAGAGACTGCAAGTGAAGGTAAACTGAAATGGCTCTCTCATCTGTATTGAATGGGATTTTGCTTACAAAAAAAAGTTGAAGGAATCTTTGCAAGGAAAAAAAAATCAGTCCTCAAAGAAAAAAGTGATAGAGGACTGTCTTGTGACCTTTTACTTGCCCATATCCTTTCTTCTTTGATCCACAAGAATGAACTGATTTTATTCTGACCATTTTTTGTCTTTTGAATTGGAAAATTGTATTAAAGAAGTTATTGGCTGACTGAGTTTACTCCAGTTGCTTTTGCTGAACTTACTGCCAAATGTAAAATAAGCATGGCTATTTCAAGTGAAATAAGACTTAATTTTCTAAGCATAAAATTATGAACAATAGAAGTAAATGAGTTTTACATGGAAGCCAGGGGATGGAAAAAAGGCATATTACTCTCTTGCAGTCCAAAAGGAGATTTAAAGACACCAGTTACATAAATGCAGGAATTTTAGAGATGAGTTTGATTAGAAACAAAGAATTTGGGTTAGTGTTTTTCACATTTATTGTAATAATTAATCTCTCTTGTATTTTAAAGCATTAAAAATATTTTCTAATAAGTGGTTGTTCTGTTACCTCCAGCTACAGCAGACTTGCTTACTTCATAGCCTTAAATGTCACAGCAGCTTATGCCTTTCTGGAACTTGGAGTGCTCTGGTGGTAGGAATAGGATGAAGACTGAAAATGTCTTCCTTATGCTAGCATATTTGTTTTCAGAAAGGTAAAAGACATTAGCATTATTAAATACTGCCAGTTGTTGAGATTTTTGTGTTTCCAATTAGTTTGCTTATCCAGGTGAACACTCATGAATTTGGCTTGTCAAGTTACTCTTACAAACAGAGAAAACCTAAACAACAACTTCCATGAAATTTGCAGAAAGAACTTGAAGATATCTATTAAATTCTGACTGAAAACCCAAAGCAGTGATGAGTGTGGAAAAGACAAATTTCATTCTAAATGCAATAATTTCAGTTATGCTACTCTCTAATGGTTTTCTATCACTTAATTCTTTAATAGGGAATCTTCTGCCTGGCTTGAGGCACCTGACTCCGTAGTACTAAGAAGGATTAAAATCAGTCCAAGGATAAATGATGTGGTTTAATTGCAGCTAGTGAAAATATAACCTATGTGTTTCCTGTCCCTAGAAATACACGCAGGGCAGCAGAAGTCTGGATGGATGAGTATAAAAATTTCTATTATGCAGCAGTGCCTTCAGCCAGGAATGTACCTTATGGAAAGTAAGTCACAAGTGCTTCTTTGTCTTACTCATTTATTCTTTGAGACAGCACCTTCTGAGGTTAAAGCAGTGCTAGCTCTTAGGTTATCTCTTTAAGATATAATTCTACTGTTCTTGAGTTTTCTATGTATTCCTTAACAAATACAAAGACAGTGACCTGACTTTGAAAACTGCTTTTTTTTTTTCTTCCCCTTCCTAGTATTCAAAGTCGAATGGAACTCAGAAAGAGACTTAGTTGCAAACCCTTCAAGTGGTATCTTGAAAATGTTTATCCTGAATTACGGTGAGTTTTGCCTGAATCAGAGATATAATGGAGTTTTCTTCATTCCCCAGAAATCATCACTTTTTCTCCTTCCTTGAATGTAAAGGATGTGTGTTAATTTATTTATGAAAGCCTCATGCAGGTTTACTTGCTTTTGTTTTTTTAGTTCTATTCCTAAAGAGCCATTTTTTTCCCTGGTATGCTGCTGTTGAATTTTTTTTCCCCTTCTTACCTCAACTGCAGCAGCAGGTATTTTAGAGAACAGCGTCCAAAGGACTCAAATTACCTGAGCCTGAAGTTAGTCTCCTACACAAGCCATTTGCTCAAAAGTGCATTGTTCTGTATCTTGCTGTTGTCCCTTTAAGGCTTTTGCCTTCAGCTAAACATGCCCCTAGTTGAGTGAGGAGATAGTACAAGTAACAGGAGTCTGCAGACTCTTTAGAGGGCCTTGTATGTTTGGCAGGATGGATGCATAAGACTCTATGAAGCTGAGTGTTCTGCACTTTCTGTCTCTGTCCCTGGATAATCACTAACTTTTGGGGAGGGTGAGAAGAGGGAAATGAGGGGTGACATTACTAACAGTTTCTGTAGCATAAATGCATCCTAATGGAAAATCCTTGAAGAGAAACAGTTTTTGCAAGGATAAGAAGGTTTTTGTTCAATAGCCCATTAATAAGTATGTCTGTCAGATCTGAGTCTATAAACTAGTTTGTCTGCTGTCAACCTAATATTGGTAGCGTAATGGTAAGATAGTTGTGTGGTTTATAAGAGTATTTGTGTGTTTTCCTGGAGGCACTTCTTGTCAGTAGAGTCAGGTAACTGCTAGTGGCATACAGGCTTGGAATGCAAAAGCACCAGCCACTACAGCCCTAGTGAAACATGTACAGAACTATTCATACTAAAGAGTCTCATAAACTAGGATGGTGCTAAGGAAGTGAGTTATTCTTTATTTTCGTTTAAAAGTGCCAGAGGATATTTATTTTTGTTTATTTGTCAGAAAACGTATGTCTTGCAAAACTCTCCTGTAAAATGTGCTGCCATAAGCATTACTTAAGTATAATGTCACCTTACTCTGTCATTTCTCATGTGCTTATTCTGCTGGACTGAATTATTATTTTCATATTATAGTCTGAAGTTTAAAAGGAGGAAATATGCCCTTGCTTTACTGTTTGACAATAACTCAAGGACTCTACCCCACAACTGTACTTTAAATGGGTTCGCCTAGGCATTTACATATTATATGAGTGCACTTTATCTACAACCATTTGAATATAGATAGCAGCAAACCATTTATTTATTTATTCCAATTCCTAACCTGTTTTCTAACACTTCAGTAAAAACAATCGGCGAAAAAATGTAGAATGTTATATTTCTGTCACAAGCTAGTTTGGCTGAAAAAAAAAAACCAAGAGCTTGGTGACCTTGACAGATAGCATTAAACTTCAGTGACCTTGAATGATGATAAGTCATCTTTAATTCACTTTTTGTGCCGAGTTTGTATTTTCATCCTCATTCTTTGGTGCATCTTTTTGTATTCTGTCCTAAGCTTGCAAGTTTCCTCATGTTTGATCAGATAACTGCCTTTCCTCCTCAGAAGATGATTGAGATTCCCAGATAATAGTCATCACTCAGCTTTAACCTGTCATCTTAAAAATACTTCAACTAAAATATAAGGAATTAAAAAAAAAAAAATTAAGCAGATATTTCTGTTTTTATCTTAGGGTACCTGATCATCAAGATATAGCTTTTGGGGCTTTGCAGCAGGGTACCAATTGCCTTGACACATTGGGCCATTTTGCAGATGGTGTTGTTGGAGTTTATGAATGTCATAATGCCGGGGGAAACCAGGTCTGTATGGCATCAATATTTTGGTTTGGTGTTTTTCATGTGTGTTTCCCACCCCCAGTATGTGATCTCTCTCTCTCTTTTCAACATTTAGACTCAGGCAGGTACTATATACTGATGATAGGAGCATGAACCCAAACCAGCAGATCAGTTGTTATAGCAGATTGGATAAATAACTTCTCCTTCAAATATAATTTTGCATTTTCAGGATTAGAATCTGAGCCTTAGAGGTGTGCATCAGATTATCCCCTTCCTTTGCCTCTGTTAGTATTTGCTTTTATACTAGAGGCTGGTATCTTTCTTCTCAGGAGGAAACTTTATTGTAATGCCCCATTAGTTATTTCAAATTTGCGAGAGCAGGGTATAACAGCAGCAACAAAAATTTTGTCTTAATTCCCCATTTGACTCTTCCAGAAAACAGAAGTGCCTAAATGTCTTATCTTATTCATGCACAGTAAAGGGAACTTTTCAAAAAATCCTTTCTAATCCCAACTCTTAAACTAACTGCAAATGTGTCAAATCTGTAAACGAGAGCATTAATTAATTCAAAGAATCTATTCAGGCAGTTGTGACTTAGTTTTCATTCATGAAATATATGCCTATGTGTTCACTGGTTTGTGTGCTGCTTCGTCACTAAATTCTATTCAGAATTAGGCTGACTAAAAATCAAATGTAAGATTAATAGTTCAAGTACATCTGTTAAAATAGATGGCTGACCAATTGCAAATCTACTGTTATTGAACGAGAATCAGAATTTTGCTCACTTTGATTTAAATCAGAAGGGGAAAAAGTTAAATAAGACAAAGTCTTAAATACCGAAGTTACCTCCTCAAAGATGTGTTGTGTTGATTTCAACTTGTCAACATCCTGTATCTGAGATATGTCTTCCTCTTTCAAACTCCCCTCCTCTGAATCTGACCCTCTTTTCTGTGGGGTTTCTTCTGTGAAGGCTGACCTTGGCAAACCAATATACCAATACACAAGCCAGTTCTGAACAGGTCCCTGTTTTAGGACATTTACACAGATTAAGAGGCACAATGAGTCAAAACCAGGTTTTATGTCTAAGCAGAATTTGTATCGGATTACAGGGAATGAACAATGTGGAAGAGGAGGAATAGGGAGCAAACCAGACTCTTTGAGTTTGTACTATATGTTTTGCACCTACTCTTATCAAGAGGGTTTAGATGCAGTTGAGATTGAGTACTCATATTATAGGCTATTATATGGAGACCTTCTCCTATAATTTGAAGAGTGTACCCTGGCTTATGCTCACCAAAATGCAAAATTTAAATCACAATGAGATTTCTGCCCCCCACTCTCTCACCCACCCCAGGCTGGTAGAATTCAGTGATTAAAAAGGTAGCTGCACACCTCTGAAGGGCTGAAGAGTTTGGAGTGTTTCCCAGTTTCACATTTCTGTACATTTAGCTCCTTATCATAACCCTACATACTTGTAAAGCCAAATGCACTTAGGTGCAAAGGCAAGTTTTCAGGTTAGTGGTGTTCTGCTAACTTTATATTTCTAATTTATGACACAGATTTTTTTTCAGGTGTCCCAACTTTGAAATTGTTACCTAGAGCTTTCCTCTTTCCAGCCTGTGCCCTAAGCACATACTGCTTGCAATTTTTCTTCTCCTTGGGTATGGTGGAACTTGCTTAATCTTATTTCCATTATAGCTAGTCATAGTTCCTGATGACTGGAGGAAAGCATCTATACACATCTATATACCCCTTTATATAACTTGGAACAGGATTCTGAATCTTCCAGTATCTGAAGCGGGGGGATCTACAAGAAAGCTGGGGAGGGACTTTTACAAGGGCTTGTAGCAATAGGATGAGGGGTAAGGGCTTGAAACTGGATGAGTAGATTTAGATTAGAAATTGGGAAGAGGGTCTTCACTCAGAGTGCTGAGACACTAAAACAAGTTGCCCATGGGTTGTGAATGTTTCATTACTTGGATGTGTTCAAGGCCAGGTTGCATGGGACTTTGAGCAACCTGGTCTAGTGGGAGGTGTCCCTGCCCATGGCAGGGGAGTTAGAACTACATGATCTTTAAGGCCCCTTACAACCCCAACCATTTTATAATTCTATGAATCAGAAGTTTTACCACTTCTTTAGTAGTATCTTCAAATGTCACTATTCAGTGTTAATCTTATAATAGGGCCATCTGTTTCTGGGGCATTTGTGATCCCCGTTAAGTTCTGAAAATAACTTGCTTAATTCCTTAAGCTGTTAAAAGTTGTTACTAATGATTTTTGTTGACATCTTACAAACTGGACAGTGAAAGGAAAGGTTTTCAGCTTAAGGGTTTTGGAGACAAAGGGATACACAGAGATCTCCTGCCTTTGTTTTGCATGGTTGTCATTATTCTGGTACGTGCATAACATGATACTCATCTAATAGCTTGCTACCTGTATGATGGTGATTACTTGTAATCATGTGGGTTAGAAAATCTGATTGTTTCCTGAGCATCTGTTCGCAAAGGAATTTAATCATTGTTAAATCTGCTGAGTTTTAAAGTGATCTTGCGAGCCAAAAATTCAGTTATGGTATTGGAAAATAAGGGTTTTTTTTTTTTTAAAAAGGGTGTGGGGTTGGTATTAGTCATTTAATTTTTCTGAAACACTGATTGCCTGCAAAATAACATTTGAATGTAGCTAGGCTTGGCCCTGTATACCTAGTGTTTCATATTATACAACTCTGAATTCTCTCCAGTTGCTGGAGGAAAGCTAGTTGTGCCATTTAAGTAGCAATAAGCATGATTTGGATAATTAGCATGGCTTTAGTTGACTGATCAGCTTCCTTCATCAAAGGATAACTAGACAAAAGACCAATCTGGATCCTAGAGACCAAACCTGGGGGAGAAAGGCAGGGATAGAATCTGAAATTCAGCTTGAGATCAAGCCATTCACAGAAGGATGCTAGGATCAAAAAAACTCTGGGCAAAGTTACATAGAGAACAACTTTTGTTTGCTTCCCTATTTAAGAATCGAATACTTAAATGCATTTAAAGGAAATTCAATTGTGCACCATACATTGGATAGGAAGTAACATTCTCCCTCGAGCCTTGAGTTTGGCCCTCTTGTGTATTGCTTTCTGGTGTCCTCTATCGTATTAAGAACTACAGTTCCCTCCCTGTGGTACATATGCTCTGTTTAGTAGTCGGTAGGGTGGCCATTGATGCTGCACACCAAACTCTTAGGGGTTTTATAAAATAAAGATATTATTTTTTTCATATATCTAAATCTCTCCTACATAGAAGATATGGGGGGGTGTAATACAGATTTAGAGAGAGAGAAAAATATAGCTGGACAAATATTTGGGCAAATAATTTAAACCCGAGGACCTGTGACTGACTGCCCGCTGTACTTGTGTAAAGCCAGCAGAGGGGGCAAACAGCCAGCCCTGAGCTGGCTTGGGGATACTGAAGCAATTGGAGTTACTGTGTTTGACAAAAACCTCTTTCCTTCTGCTCTGTGGGAAACAATGAACTGTTATACATAGCTATTTACAGGATTTTAAGGTGTGCTGTATATGCAGAGATGGCATGTGCAACTTGTGCATGTTAGTGTACACAATTTTGTACACTTATTTCTTTTCTTCCCTTTTCTAGGAATGGGCCTTAACAAAGGACAAGTCAGTGAAACATATGGATTTGTGCCTTACTGTTGTGGACAGAGCACCTGGTTCACTAATAAAACTTCAGGGCTGTAGGGAAAACGACAGCAGACAGGTTAGTATGTTGTGAATGCACTCTGCAAACAGTGGGGAAAACAAGGATTGCCAATGAGAACACAAGAACATGCACTGATAATGATATATCTTCTGTCCCTCCTGCTCTTCATGCTGTCTCACTGCTGTTTGTGCATGTAAAGGTAGGATGCATGACATCTGGGCAGGGCAGCAGGAATAAGCTTCTCTACTGAGCTTTTCATAAGCCAGTGACAATCTTTTATGAATGTATAGAGGCTTTATCTCAACACTGGCCTTATGTAAAGGTTTCACCCAGCAGCACTGATTTGTCTTCAACTGCCACATCTGTTTTCTGAAACAGAATGTATTTTCCACAATGTATTTTTGAAAGGTCTTGTATTCAGTGGAGTTTGAAGATTACATAGTCTATGCCTCTGAAGAGTGTGGTTTGGCTTTCCTTTCTTCTTTTCAACTGTGACCTGTTTTTAACAGCACTAGACTCCTTCATTTTTATTAATGCAGTATTGTAACTTTATCTGTTTCCCATGGCAGAGAAAAATGACATTTGCAGTCATACCATCTTTTTGATCCAGTTCATCTCTTTCTGCTAAGTCATCAGTTCTGATCATCTGCCAGCTTCCTTCCTCCACTATCTCATTTTTTTTTGCAGACAGATAACTGAAATGCTATCCTTGATGAACGAAGAATATTCTTGCCACTTTTCAGTAAAGGAAACAAGATTTTCTTGATAGGGTTTAAAGGCACAATATGTGAGAAATGCAACAGAAGAAAAAATATTTTAACATCCTGTATTTGGGATTTGCTCTGTCCTTGACATCACCTTGGGCAGAGGTTTGACAGCACAGCTTGACTGGTTGTCTTCTGTATAATTGAAAGGCATCTGACAGATTTCTGGATTCTGTAAAATTGTCTTTATTGACTGTGCTTCGTAGAATAGTAGAATATTAGGGGTTGGAAGGGACCTCTAGAGATCAGAGTCCAAGCCCCCTGCCAAAACAGGATCACCTAGGGCATGTCACTCAGAAACGCATCCAGGCAGGCTTTGAAGGTCTCTAGAAGGTGACTCCCCAACCTCTCTGGGCAGCCTGTTCCAGTGCTCTGTCACCCTCACAGTAAAGAAGTTCCTCTCATGTTGAGGTGGAGAACCTCCCTACACTTGCTGGACACAGTTTTCTTAATGCAACCCAGGATGCCATTGGCCTTTCTGGCTGCAAGGGCACATTGCTGTCCCATGGATAACTTACTGTCTACTAGGACTGCAAGGTCTTTCTCTGTGGTCCTGCTTTCCAGCAGGACGACCCCTGACCTGTACTGGTGCCTGGTGTTATTCCTCCACAGATGCGGGACTCTACACTTGTCCATATTGAACTTTGAGGTTCACTTTTGCTTATCTCTCCAGCCTGTCCAGATCTCATTAGATAGCAGCACAGCCTTCTGATGTGTCAGCCACCCCTCTCAGATTCATATCATCAGCAAACTTGCTAAGAGTATGCTCTGTCCCCTCGTCCAGGTCTTTGATGAAGATATTGAACAAAACTGGACCCAGTACTGATCTCTGGGGAACACCATGGGCCACAGGCCTCCAACTTGACTCTGTGGTGCTCATCACAACCCTCTGAACTATGTTGTTCAGCCAGTTTTCAATCCACCTCACAGACCAGTTGCCTATGCCATACTTCTTGATTTTTTTCTACAAGGCTGTTATGGGAGACAGTATCAAAAGCTTTACTGAAGTCAAGGTATATGACATCCACTGCTCTTCCTTCATCTACCCATTTGGTCATGGCTTTATAGAAGGATATGAGATTAGTCAAGCAAGAATTCCCTTTGGTAAATCCATGTTGGCTACTCCTGATAACTGTCTTTGCTTCCATGTTGTTAGAGATGGCCTCCCCTTTCCAGGGATGGAGGTGAGGCTGACTGGTCTTTAGTTGCCTGGGTCTTCTCTCTTGCCCTTTTTGAAGACTGGAGTGACATTGACTTTCCCAGTTATCAGGAACCTCTCCTGTTCTCCACAAGTTTTCAAAAATGATGGAGTGGCTTAGCAGCAGTATCAGCTAGCTCTCCCAGTACACATGGATGCACACTATCAGGGCCCATGGATTTATGTGTTTTCAGTTTATCCAAGTGATCTCTAACCCAGTCCTGACTGACTAGCAGAGTGCCTTCCTCTCTCCAGTTCTGCTCTCTTACTTCAAGTGACTTAGGTTCCTGAGGGCAGGTTTTGGGAGTAAAGACTGAGGTAAAGGTGGCATTCAGCAGCTTTGACATCTCTGCACCCTCTGTTACCATATCTGCCACCTCATTTAGCAGTGGTCCCGCTTTTTCCCTACTCTTCCTTTTCTCATCAATGTATTTGAAAAAGCTCCTCTTGTTTTCTTTCATATCCATGGCAAGTCTAAGTTCCAAGAGAGAAAGGCCTTGGCCTTTCTTCTTGAGTCTCTACATACTCTGGCAGCATATCTATAATCCTTCCAATTAACCAGACACTTTTCCCACACTTCGTAAACTCTTCCATTTGAGTTTTTTTCAGGAGCCCCTTGCTTATCCATGCAGGTCTCCTGCCTCCTCTACTTGATTTTTTTTTTCAAGGGAATACATTTATCTTGAGCTTGAAAGAGGTAATGTTTGAATATTAACCCAGCTCTCTTGGGCACCCTTACTTTCTAGAGCCCTACCCCCCAGGATGCTTCCAAGTAGATTTTTGGAAGAGGACAAAGTTAGCCATCTTAAAGTCCAGGGTAGAAATTTTACTTAGTACTCTGCTTCTTTCCCTAATGATATTAAACTCTACCATGTCATGGTCACTACAGCCAAGACTCCCCCAGTCGTGACATCTGCAACCAGACCTCCTCTGTTTATTAATACATGGTCCAGCATCACACCTCTCCTTGTTGGTTCTTCAACAACCTGCAGCAGAAAGTTGTCATCAATGTGCTGGAGGAACCTTTTGGACGGCTTATGCCTGGCTATGAAGTAGACACCCACAACAGTATCGCCCAAGTTTGCATGTCCCTTAACTCTTACCCATAAGCTTTCAACACTTTCATCATCTCACCCTGGGTTAAACTTAATGCATTCTAGTTGCCTACTCACATAGAGAGCAACTCCACCACCTTGCCTTGTCAGTCTATCCTTCCTAAAAAGTACATAGTCATCCATTACTACATTCCAGTCTTGCGAGCTATCCCACCGTGTCTCTGTAGTCTCAATGAGATCATAGCCCTCTGACCACACCCAGATTTCTGGTTCATCTTGTTTATCCCATGCTTCTTGTGTTGGTATACAGACACTTCAGAGACTTAGTAGAGGAGCATCTGTTACCATTGTGGGCACCACATAGTCCACTCTCCCCTGCAACTGCTGGGATAGCAATGGAACTGGTACACTGTCCCACAAATGTCCCAGGATTGTCTCCACTGAGCCTGGTTTTTCCCTCTTCCCCCTTTGAGTCTAGTTTAAAGCTCTGTCAACGAGCCCCTCCAACTCCTGTGATAGAATCCTTCTCCCCCTTTGAGAGAGATGTACTCCATCAGCTGCCAGCAGGACTGGCCTCATGTACATTGACCGATGGTCAAAAAAACCCCAAAGTCTTGCTCGTGGCACTAGTCTCAAAGCCAAGAGTTAATCTGTTGAGTCATCCTCAGTCTTCCTGGGTTGGATCCTACAACTAGCAGGATAAAGGAGAAAGCTACCTGTGCTCCCGGTCCCTTGACTAGGTGACCCAAGGATCTGAAATCCTTCTTGATAGCCCTCAGTTTTCTTCTCTCAAGTTCATTGCTGCCTATCTGGAAAGTTAATAGCAAATAAGAATCCATGGCCACAGGGAGGTAGCACACTTCTAAGAAATGGGTCAGGATTGCATGTTGGGTCTTCCTTTCCCTTCAGAAGGGAGTCATCAGTAACAATGACACTTTTTTTTTTATAAAAGACATCTGAATCCTGGGTTTGGGCTTCCTTAATCTTGGGAACACCTCTAAGCCTGACGATTCATTGATTGATTGCCCTTGCAGGACATTGAACCTATTCTGCAAGGGCAGCTGGGAGGTTAGGGGGGTAACTGGAGCAACAAGCCTCTCATGAACTTGCTGCCATTGCCTCCTCACTTCTCCATAATCAGAATCATAGTGTTATGTGGATGGGTTTTGTGGGTTGGTTTTTTTTTTCTTCAGACTGAAGGTTTCATATAGGTAACATGGTGTGACAGCATATTTGAGGAATGCTGAAGTACAGAAAAATGATGTGGTGTATTCTGTATCTGTCGCAGTTTGTTAGCTGAACAAGGAGTTGTTTTGGCAAGGCTTGCTGTAACACACATACTCTTATTCAAGGATCATCTGAACTGCATACTGTTACTGCAGTTTTCACAGCTCTCCCAAGCACAAACCAAGAAAGCTTATGAAGACTTCAAAAGACAGGATGTAGAACTTATCCTTTTCTTGCTTTTCCAGCTCAATAACTGTATTTTCTCTTCCAGAAATGGGAACAGATTGAAAGCAATTCTAAACTGAGGCACGTTGGCAGCAACCTCTGTCTAGACAGCAGAAATGCCAAAAATGGTGGTCTCACCGTTGAGATCTGCAGCCCTTCATTGTCACAACAGTGGAAATTCACACTTAATCTGCAGCAGTAGAAGGACTTACAAGCAAAATGCTGTTTCAATTCATAGACGTTGGGCAAAGTTTTGATTGAATTACTGATGTATTTCTTAAAACTTTCCACGGAACTTATATACCTCAGTATTCCACCTTTATCTGAAAGTAGGAGAGTGCTGAAGCAGACACCAGGAATCCAAGGGACTTGGAGCACTGCAAAGATGTCACTGAACGTGACTGCAGCACAATTCCTTCTTGTTGTGAAGACTTCAACGGTTCCTTTCTGTCTTCAGTCATGTACTTGCACAGCAGATAATTAACTCTAGAAACAACTGATGTATGATAAAAAAGGATCTGAAGAAAAACCTATGGGGAACAGGCTGTGGGAGGGAGGGTGGGAAAAATTACTAGGAGAAGGTCATTTGAAAACCTCCATTTGCATAGAAATCATGGTTTGTCATTTCCAGCAACAAAAGTGTCATTTTGAAGTTTGGTTTTGGTTTGTTTTTTGGGGTTTTTTTTGTTTGGGTTTGGTTTTTTTACCCTCTCCTGTGTGTACTTGGTAATTTGAATAAGAACTTTTCTATGATGGACTCTAAATATAAATATATAAAAGTATATATATTGTCAGCTCCCAGCGATTTATATCAGTTTTCATCATCCTGTAATTATCAACAAAGTGATTGACATATGTATAACCAGAAATTGAATTGGAATGCTAGGAGAGTGAAACTTTATGAAGGTGCGGATTTTGTGCTGCTGAGTATGATGTCCGTGCTAACACTGGATGCTTTTGCTTTGCAAACTGGATTTACTTCTTAACACTTTGCCCTCACTGGAGATCATGAAACTCAGGAGGAGGAAGAAAATACCAGAATAAGCCAATACATCTGCACATGTGGTTGCTCGGATTGTTTATTCCAACTTGGATATTCATTACATGTGCTCTGGATGATGTTAAACTTGTACTTGATATTTGTGTTGATTTATTTCTGTAGTACTTTGTCTTTTAAATACTTCTTCCTTTGTTACAAAATTACATAAACAGTGCAGATCTCTGGTGCAGCCATGCGGGTTCAGCGCAGTTTTATTACGGGCCCTAATGAGAAAATTTGTCTCAAGCTCCCCTTTTGAGTTGTAGAAGTCAGAATAGTATTGTCACTGTTGACAGCACAAGATCTGAATTTTAATTTGCAAATATGAGCAGCTATGTAGTATCTCTAAATTGCACTTGCTTAATTTATAGACCTACTACTGGGGAATTTTATTCCATTTTGTTTCTTTCAAGGGAGAAATGGAGCTTTTCAATGGATTTGGGCTTGGCTCTGGGAATCAGCCTGGATGCCAGCAGATCCTATGTGTTTTTAACCATAAACTGTGCATTTTGCAGCTTCAGTCCAGCTATGTCATTTTTGTATTAAAAGAAAATTGTCAAAGTTGACCCCAACTTTGACCTCTCCTTTCTTATGTTTGCATAGACAATGTACTTTTTTATTAAAAGCAAGTGCTTCAATGAGCTTTTAAAATAAAAAGGAAAGATAAATAAGTACTAATAAGCAAGACAGCTTTGACAAAAACTAGTGCAGACATGCAGTGCCAGGAAGTGGTTTTGCTTAAGATGAAAGATTTTTGGAAAAAATGTAAGAGTTGATCATAAGGAGATGAAAAACATCTGCTCTACTGTAGTATGCTGGTACAGTTCCCTTTCTTTGTTCCTGGAAGTAGAGTAGTTCCTGGGGTTGGGGTTTTTCTTTGGTGAATTTTTTTTTTTCTTTTCCAGTTTCCTTTGGCTGCATCTATACATTAGGTGTAGAGGTCGTACTTTTCTGGGCAAAATGGCTTTAACTGTTCCAGTCAATATGCCCATAAATATTCTGTGTGTCTGAAGTTACGACCTGCAAGTACTTGCATACCCTCTGGATGGGGGTATGGAATCCAGTTTCTCCTATCAATCACCTGACCTTTTTATTAATTTTTTTTCTTGCTTTTTCACAGTCCACCTTCTTCAAAACTTGCCTGTTTTAGAGGCCCTTCAGTGGATAAACTATTTTTCAGCTTTTAGTCTATCTGTAGCCTTTTAACCTAGCTGAGAACTTGAAGAATGTGGTTCATAAACATAGCAGTAGAATTCTTCATATTCTGGTAAAAATGCTGAAATATGGGCTCAGCAGCGAGTCAATTGTTCAAGGTTTTGAAAACCAGAATTTAAAAGGAAAAAATCCACCCACTCAGCTTCTACTGTGGAGGTATTTTCATTTGCAACTTTGATCATAGTAAAGGTAGTACTAACTGAAATCACTAGTTGCAACTCTGAATATGGACCTGCCTCTTATCTCTGAATCGGAATTGGTAGTAAAAAAAAAAAAATCCATATTCCACCTCTTAAGTCTTTAATGTCAACTGCTATCATATAAAGTAGGAATATTTTCACTAATTCCCCATGGATGCTGTGCATAGGGGTTTTAATATAGAAGCTGTATGTTGTTGTTTTTTTTTCTTGGAGAGAACAGACAAGTGATATCCTTTTGTTATGTTTACATGACAGTGTGCCAAAGTTACTTACTGTGATTTTAGGGGTTTTTAATGTTGAAGAAATTCGCCCATTGAAAGATAAAGAGCCCTTGAAGCAAATTGCGATGGAGTCTCCCGAGAACTTTTCTTACCATCTTCAGAGCAAGAATGGTGATGCCGTTTGTTTTGCAGATTTTCAAAACATAGTTTGGAAACTGTTTTTTCAGTTGGTTTGAAAAGTCTGCTGTACAGAGCTTGTACTTTGTTCATTTTATAGATGGAAACCATCCTTGAAAAAAAAATTGTTTAACTTAAATAAAGAAGAATGCTTTATAGATAAAAGTGTGGTGGTTAATGTAACTGACTGAAACCAAGAAATCTTCCTGGGCTTGTAGATTGAAGTAGTTTTCAAATGCCTCCATTCACTTGGTTGTTTCCTAAAGTTCTTGTTCTAAAAGTGCATATATGTGGGTGAATCTTTTCATAAATGCAAAGAGAATTTGTTTGTATTTAATATGATAAATTTGAGCAAATTGGCTTGGTTTAGAAACTTCTTTATGTTGGGGAATGAGTTAACGCTGACTGTAGTCACCCGAGAATACACTGTTAAGGCTCTCACTCTCCTGCTCCGTTAGGTCTGATGTTCATGAGACTTCCACTGTCCCTCTCTTTGCTGGCAGGAACTGCTGTGCCAAGTGTCCTGCAGCCTGCAGGATGATTGCAACAGCAGCTCTCATGGTTCATCAGGGTGCCTGTCCTCATCTGTTCATGTTGTCTTTCTGCTCTCTACTGTGCAAGGTAGTAATTCTGCGGTGAACTTGAATCTAGATCTTAAATAGTACATATTTAAAATGAACAAACAGTATTTGTGTGTGTTTGTGTGGAGAGAGAGGTATTTTGTGGGGCAAATACATCATAAATCTAGTTTAGCGAGCTCATAATTGATTTTGCACTGGCACAGTTGGGGAGGGAGCAAATCCTCCCCAGTAGGTGATAGACAGCTGTGAAAACCTGAGATTCTCCTGCTGCTGCGAGTGGGGCTACAGCCAGGGAATGGTGCTTGATTACAGCATCACCTTGCAGAGGTGGGCTACAAGCCAAGCAGGGAAGCAGGAGAATTGAATGAGGTAAAAAAAAAAAATTAATCTGTGGTGGTTTGTCCAGCTTTAGAGACACTGTGGGACAGTTCTAGGGGCACATTCTTCTTTTCCCACACTGTGGCATTGGGACTAGGATCTCTGTTCCTGGTCTAAGAAACTTAGCTTTACAGCTAGCCCCAAGGAGGTGATCAGCTAGCATAACCTGCAGAAGCATTTATAGGACACATTTAAGCACTTCCACTTTTTTAATTGTACTGACTGATTTTTGTCCATCAGGCTGTAGGAAAGCAGAGTTCTTGGTGCAAACCTTAACAAGTCAGTGAGTAGCTGGCACCTTTCAAAAAGTCTAAATTAAGCCAATAGATGTTTTTTATTTTTGCCAACCATAAATATTAAGGTCCTGTCAGACTGCAGTAAACACAAGAAACAACCTTGCATTTGCAGATTATATCTGAGAACTCAAATGAGGATTCTCCATTTTAAATTGCCTTTGACACCTATGATCTGACAGGTAACACTAAAGCATAATTACAAAAGTTCTGTCAGTAGAAGCTTTTCATTTAATTCAATGTTAAATGTAGATGTCTCATGTCTTTGCCTAAGGTCTTACACAATTTCTGTGCATGCTGTTCTCAGTCACCTCCTTCATAACTGAAGTTTCAGGATGGAATGAATCATCCAGAAAATTTTGCATTACTTCTGACAAGAACTCCATTGTTTTCTTTGCACTATACCCAAGTATATGTATGAAAAAGGTTTCCCATTCAAAATAATTAATTTTCTGGAATTTCAGGTCATGCATTGTAGCCAGTTTCTATGCATAGGTCTATGCTGCTTGCCCATTACTGTGCATAAACCAGGTATTTATACCCTTTTTAACAAGGAAAATGTAATCTTTCCTCTTTGTGGATTAACAAAAACTTATTTTAAGTCCTGAGTTTTCAAGAAGATGCCCGTGTGTTTGGAAAGAAAGCTGAATATTAGGAGAGATAAAAAGGCTGTAATCTGCCTGAGATAAGACTGCTGTCTTGTTTAAAATGGGTCCTATAGAGTATTGTCCAGTTTCCATCCAGGGTGTTACTGCCAAGGCCTTAGTTATTTTAATTTTTTTTTATTTTTGTATACAATACCAGCATCTACTTTGCCTTACTATAGATTTATATTAAATGTATATACTCCTTAAAATTTGTGGTCCTGAGTTGCATGAATGCATCACACGTGTCCTCATCCAGCCTGAAATACAATGAATAATTTCATAGCAATAACTTGTTACAGAACACTTCTAGCAAGAGGCTCGTTCCTGTACAGAACGACTTCAGACACACAGAAACCACTGAAAAAAGCAGTCTAAGATAATACACCATGATTACAGAATGAGCATAAATGTCAGGATTGCATCTTTTGTTGGAGACTGCACACTTTATTTAGAGCTTAAAATTCAGTAGCTATTTTAAGATCTGCTAGTAATCAAGCTTAAAAATTGGGAATAAAGTTAGTCCACAGCTGTTCTCTCTACAGCCCTCCAAGAGATTGTCTGAATGGGTGCAAAATACCGATTTGATTTGATTTCTTGTAGCACAGCACCGTGTTGTTGCTCTGTATGCAAGAAGAGGGACCTGTTTGATTTCAAATATCTGCGTCTACTTGGTAAATGTTTTTAATCCAAGGATTTTTCTTATGTATTTATTTATTAGAAAGGATCTGGAAGTAACAAACTACCTTGTTTTCTGCCATACCTGTATCAGTTAAACCCCACCTTTGGTAATCTAGTCATTGTGGTAAAAAGAGGGTTAGAAAATGTCTTCTGAGAGTCTGTTGTGCTCTAGTTGTGTGGTGAATACCACTTCTGCAAAATGCTTTTCTCTTAACTTTTGTGCCACCTTTGTTCCTGTGCAGCAGGTTGTTTTTGAAGTGGATGTGAGGTGGATTCCTAGGTGGCAGCTCTGTGCTCAGCTGAGCCAGCCTGTTTACTGCTGCTGGAGAGGGATGCTGATCCTGCCACTCCTCCCTTGTGAAGTAGCGTTGGTGCCCGTTCCATGAGACAAAGTGAATAAAGCATCAGGACAAGATTATTATTTTTTGTCTCTCTTGGAGGGCCTAGAGAGCTGCAGTTGGCACAAAGTGGCAGGGTTTCCTAACCAGGCAAGGGGCCCCTCCAGCACCAGTGAAGCATAAAAGCACCTTGCCCGTTCTGTGGAGCAGCATCTACTTAAGGTATTGCTTCTCTGCTAATCGCTGTGATACTTTGGGTACAGTTTGGCATGCTCCTGTGCTGACCTCTGAGCTAGCAGCAGTTAGAAGGAGCATTAGGAATGCCTCGTGGTGAGCCAGCATGGGGTGTAAGGAAAGTTGGTAAAAAAAAAAAAAAAATCCAAACCAAATAGCCATGGAAACAGTGTTGTTTCAGTAGCTAAAAGCCATTTGAGCTTAGCAAGACTGTAAAAAGTATGGCATGGCATGGTGCAAGCCATGCTTGCCTTAGGGGCTCTGCCAGCTGGTTTCAGAATTGTATGAAGACGTTGGAGTTTTTTTATTTTTTATTGAACAAGGTTTTTGGAATGGGTGGCATCTTTAGGTCACTGGGGAGGGTCAGGGCTTTTGTCATAGTAGGATCTACAAAAGAAGGCAACATACTTACTGGTATCTTGATGTTTAGATAGAAAAGATGAAAAAAAAAAAGTGAAGTAGAAAAGAGGTGCAAAGTGAGTGAGTGTGGGACAACAAGCTGCAGAGCAGCAGCTTACGATGTACTTCCAAAGTCAGTAAATTACACAGTTTAAGGTGAAATGAGATCTAGCCATCCTGCAATGTCTTCAACAGTGACATCTCTGCCAAGTCCTCAGCTTCTGTTTGGATGAGAGCTATCACAAGAGCGTTGACTGGATACAAGGACAGTCAGATTTTATATATAAAATTGAGGCTGATAAACATCTTGGGAAACTGGTGAATTTAAGAATTAGGAAACCTTATTCTTCAGCTGATCTAATTCTCTTCTTGTCAGCTATTCCAATAGAAGTTTCTTTTAATGAGTAAGTGGTTCCAGGCTGAATGTCTAGCTTTGTCTACAAGCCATTTTGTCTGCTAATTCAGTTTTATTCCTCAAAATAATCTTCTTTGTATGGGAGCTTCTCAAGTCTGATTCTGTTACATCTTAGCTTTTCTCCTTACAGACAGAGGCTATTAAACTAGCTGAGAAGCAGGTTTTTCAGACCACCCACTGCTACACCTGTTCCCTGAGCTGTCCTCAAGGCAGGTGGAGGGATGGTAAGGGATGAAGGTCCTTCCAGTAAAAACAGGATGAGGTCCTTGCAGCTCTTGCTTCTATAAGATTCCCACTGATGCTTACCACTCATGTTGTACTTTGGGCTTTGCAGTAGACAGCCTTTTAGACAGGGCTCTGGATCAATGATCCTTAGGGGTGGTACATCTTCCTTGCCTCCCAGCAAATCCAGCATAGCAAGGCAAAGTAATGTGATAAGACAGGTTTTGTTAGGTTGGTTGGTTGGTTTTGTTGGGTTTTTTTAATGAAAACAATAAACAAAACACTGCTATATGTCCTCAAGAACTGTTTGCAGGCTGGTGATCTGAACTTACACTCTTGAGGATCTGTCATTTTGCTCAGGGAACATTCAGAAGACCAACTGTCTACCTGGGCGCTCTGACCTGCTATTGTTCCAATTTTTCAGAACAGGATTACATGCTAGAATAGGTAAAAGTTTTCACACAGCATGCTGGTAAATCTTAGAGATGTGGGACAAGTGGAACAAGGGAGGCAGACCTGGCTCAGCTACAAGCAGAGTGGCATGGAGCAGATGCCATGGCTCAGTTTCTTTCCCTGTTAATTTGAAATCCTTTATCAGCAAGGAACAGGAATTGTTTTGCTCCATATGATTTGATGTGGAAAAGCATGGTGATTGTATAAGAGGAGGTTAGATCATGAACAGTAGGGAGTTAACTCTTTGTTCCTTACAAAAAGGATGTTTTCAGGTACCAAGTTTAAAACAGAAGTACTTCACACTGCTGAAAATTACTCCACAGATGTGAAATCTCTTGCAGTGGAAAAAAAAAAAGGGCTGTAAAACATGCAAACATGTAAAACATGCACCTGGAAGTCTCCCAAGTCAGAGATAGATAGGAGCTTGAAGGGTAGGAGGAGAAAATATTACTCAGTGTTAATCTCATTACTTTGGTCTTTCCTTAGGCATTTGGTCGCTGGGTTATCTCATCCTTTGCTCCATGTTGGCTAGCTCTTTCCAGATGAAGTGCCCTGGGTAGCTCATACCTGAGGCTGGACAAACATGTGGGCTCACAAAGCATCTTGGAGAACAGCAGGCTAGGCAAGCAACAGTGTGTCCTGTCACACAGGAATGTGCGAGGCAGTAGTGTCAACTGAGCACACCCAGAGGTAATTACCAATCAGATGATATTTAATGTGCTAGGTGGAGAATCCCCTCTCCAGCTCCCCGTTCAAGTTACCTTCCTTTGCTATGGCTTAGTTACAAAGTGGTCTCTTTAACCTCTGGCATAAAATGTGAAAAGATTTATATTTGAGTTTGATATTATAATGGCAAATGGCTGCAGAAAGTTTTTAATTTTCAGACTTTCATTTAGAGAAAATGTGAAAAAAACGAGTCTACAAAAGATCAGGAAATTAACCGTATATTTTACTGTGAATGGCAAAAGTCTAGTGCCTTCAGGGATCAATTTCCACATGCCATTTTAAGGATTTCCTTCCTATCCAAAACTGCTGCAGATATAAACCTGTAAAAATCATCATTCTCAATAACCTCTTAAGTTTAAGATGACATTTTGGACATTTTATTAATTGTTTAGTCCCTAAGGATGATCTTCGAGAGCTCCTGAAGACAAAAAGGTTGTAGCAACTTCTGAAAGCATGACATGAGATTTTTCCATCAGCCTGGATGCAATGATCTTCGTGCTGCATCTGAATTTAATCTTTATAAGCAATGGTTGGAGAAAGGCTTGTCTGAGCTTCTGAATAGCCTCACCTGGCACAAAGGAGGTGCTTGTTCAAGATGGGGCACCCTGTGCTCAATTGCTAAAAAAATGATGACAAATTAATTGACTTTTGCAACATGGCAACTCCTGCACTGTGGGATTGGTGGGAATCAGCCCCACTGGGGTATTTTTTTTAGCACCAGTACTATACTTCTGTGATCCATTTAAACTGGATGAACACAATTTTTGGTAATGAAGCTGGACATATGCTCAGCCTGTGTGGAGCAGAACTGAGCCTGTTAGGAGTGAGCAAGGACCATCAAGTGACTTTCTGGAAAGAGTACTATTAAAAAAAAAAAAGGTATTCACTTTAACATTGACAGGAAAGGGAATATGTTATTTAGACCTGGCCAAATAGACTGTCATTTCATGGGGACACAAAAGGTGGGCTCAAATCCTTTTGGGTTGAATATGACCTTTTAGTTTGCTCGCTCCATTTTGGCTTTGCCCAAATATTTGCACTGCAAGTGGCATTCACAGTGGCCTTGGTCCCTGAATCTGCAAAGGCTGGACCAAGAGTAGCCACAAATGTGTTTCAAGAATTTTGTTGAGCTGGGATGGTAAGGTGAGAAGAGCTCTGTCAGTGACTGATGCTTTGTTTTGTCGGGGGTGACCTCTCAGAGCAGCAAAGGATACTTGAAAGGTTTGGGGATTGCAAGCAGAAAAGAGGCTGGCCGAGAGTAAGGTATCCACAGAGGAAATGCTTGTCTGCCTGCTTCTCTGTACAGTAGAGTTATTTCTGTGTTCACCTATGCATACCAGCCCACTGGTTTTTTTACCTGTGGGAAGTGGCCTTCCCTTTCCCAGCAGAGGAGCTCCTGACTGCCCAGCTTCCCAAGTGAGGAGGGCTCAAGCCATGTGTCCTGCTGGCAGCTCTGTTTCTTTCACTGGGTGCCCTGGACCACAGGTTTCCTTAGGAAAGCCAGAGATGGCAGTAAGACAAGTTTCCTTCTGGTTGCCTTGTTCCAGTTTCCTTCTTTTGGCAGAACAGAATTTGATTCTCTTCCTGCCCCCCCCCCCCACCCCTCATTATTACTATGGGCTGTGAAGAACAGCTCTTAAATTAGCCCTGAGGAGGTGGAAAGGTAGAGAAAGCTTGCTGGGGGGAGTTCAGTCTGACATATGTAATAAGTACAAGCTCTACTTGATTCAACTGATGAACACAGGCATACGCACAGCCCTCTCCTTCGTTTGTTTTTGTTGTTTTAATTAAGTTTTGTCAGCTGTACCAAACACAAGTCCTATGTCTTTTTCCAACTACTGCTGCAAAGTTACAGCAACATTCTTTGACCTTCGGTTGACTCAGGAGGCTCAAGACCATCCAGGGAGCCTCCCATGAAGCAAGGCCTGTGTGAAGGTGCCAAAGGTCCAAAATACCCTGGGACAGTGACCCTTTATCACCCTTTCCTAACATGCTCCTGCTCAATCTTCACACTGTTTTGAGCAGCTCAGAGACCTAGAAATTTGCTGTTCTTTCCACTTCTTTGGGACCCTTGTGGGCTGTTTGGCCGGAGATGCTCTTGTTGGATGTGTGCTGAAGAGAGTGTTCAGAGCAGTGCAGGGAGGGCTGGGAAGGGCAGAGTTGGGCCCTTCAGCTGTGCTATGCTGACATGGACCTGTGTGCAAAGGGCATGGTATGTGTGATGGTGGCCCTGTTACCCGTGCCTCTGAAGGCTGTCCATCTGTGGAGGAGACCTGCTCAGCCCTGGTGACTGTAAAGCGATTGCGTTGCTCCAGACTGAGAGGACACCCCTGGGTTATCCTGCGAGCTTGCTGAGGGTGAAGGCATCCTGGAGCATCTAACTGCTGGGGAGGGGAGGCAAAGCAGCATGCAAACCCCTTCAGTACCTTGCAGCATTGACATGCAAAGCAGGATTTAGGTCACCTGCCTAGGGTGCGGTGTGCACTCTACCGAGTGCCTCAGTCACATGGCCCTGAGGTGCCGATAGCAGGGAAGGGAAACTTTTGAACCAGACTGTAAATTCCCTAAACTCTGGATAAGATGTTATGCTTTGTTTTTAAGAGGGAGGATGACTTTGAAACCACCCGTTTTAAAGTAAATCTGTCCTAAGAAGATAGAGCTGCTCATGCATTCCTGGGTGTTTCAGCCTTTGTGTAGGGCCCCGAAGAACAGCAGCAACAGCAAATAACATCCACTGCTGATTTTCATTAACCACATGAGAAACTGGGTTAAGCTACCTCAGGCAATAAAATCCTGCAGGCTGCTGTGAGGCTGTCACTGCTGGAGAGGCTCTGCCAGCTGGGAAAGGGCACTGCTGTCTCGCAACAACAAGCCTAACCGTGTTATAAATAACTCCTTGTTGGTCAAAAAGAAACAGTAAGAGGAAAGTCTTTCCTCTTTCTCCCTCCCTCTCTCTCTTTCTCTCAGGTCTAGTTTTCTGCCTTTTGGGTAGCATCAAAGCGATTCAGTTATTTGCAACATGGAAGCAGAGCTGGTTCAGACCAGCAGCCATAAAACTAAGGAGACAACAGGCACCGTGAGCATGTGGAGAGAAGAGTAGGGTCTGGCTTTTCTGGCATATCTGATGATTAAACCTGATGCGCAGGCATGAGGTTTGGTCCTCACCTTCATAGCTGCAAGCTAGGATCTCCAGCACCCACTGCTGAGGTTTGGGCTGTGGCAGGGAAGCTCCCTTGTAGCCCAGGCAGCCACCTGGTCTTCCTTGCTCAGGGAGTGCGTGGTCATCACTCCTGCAGGTAGTCCTGCTGGGGAGTATTCCAAGAAATGTTCACCCCAGAGTTTTGCAAGCTGTTCATGATACGTGGGTTATAACTGGTCATCTGAACCACGCTGCTTCTATTGATGTTTCCATTGACATTTGGTGGTGAAGTTTTTTAACAAGGCTTGAAAAAAGATTGTTCATCGTGCCCTGTGGGAACAAAAGTTAGGGAATCTTGTCTGTTTATTGCATGAAAGCTCTTGCTGGCACCCACTGAGTCCAGCTGAGTGTCTACACTTGGTTTGTGCATGCTTGCCCCAGGCCAGGGGTGAGGCAAGTATGTTTTATGTAATGTAAAAGCAGCTTCTAAAATCACTGTAGTCCACAATGCCTTGAAATTGGCTGCTGTCATCCCACATATGAGTGCTGCTGAATATAGATGATGTGTTTAAACTGTCTAGTGTTTATTGCATCGGCCAAGAGTCCTGTAAGGAATACAGATGTTTAGCAGCTGATCTGAGTCCTAGTGAAGTACCTTTCAGATAAGTCAGATCTTCTCTAGTCCAGGGTCACATGTACAAAGCTCCTGGCTGCAGTAACAGATTTTCTTCATTAAAGCTGTTAATATCTCTCCTATTTTAATAAGCTTATTAAACCTGACTTGCAGTATTTAATAGTACTGTTTGTTTATTCTGGCTGTAGACTGTGGGTCATCATCTGTGTTTAGTTTACTTGACATTATCTGGTGTCTGAAAAGACAGAAGCTGTGGAACTCTGCAGCATCACTTTTGAAATTGCTTTTCTGAACAGAGGAGTGCTCTACATTAATCATGGGATAGGAACAAAAAAAGGTAATTATCTGAACACAAGATTGTTATGCTAAGTTAGCAGGGATCCCTCTCTTTCATCCTATCTCAGAAGTAGCTCTGTACTAGGTGGTAGTGGGTTGTTGGGCACAGTAATGGAGATGACTATAAAATGATGAACTGGAGAGACAATGAGAAGAGGAAGAGCCTGTACAAACTGGAGGAAAGCCAACAGGTACAGGACTACATTCTCCTTTGCAAGTGTTGGATGGGGACTTTCTTCTGTGATGGGGCAGAGATATGGTTGCCTATGATTGGAGACAAGCTCTTTCAGTCCAAATGTTCAAGAGATACATACATACGTTAATTCCTGTATTTGTTGTTCTCTCCAACTGTACCAATGTTAAAAGGCTTTGGGATACTGGTAGACTAGTAAACAATTAACTTTTCCAGTTCCCCAGAGTGATTGAGTGATTTGCAGTTTAATCAGTTGTTCCTGCCTGCTGATGCAAATCTTATTCTCAGCAAATTAATCTCTCCCCTCCCTACATTTCCCTCAATTTTTCTAGATTTTCCTTTTCAACTTTTGTAGATTGTTATTTGGCATCATTCTACCGGCTGTTTTTAAATTTTATGTCTGTCCAGAAGAGATTGAAATTATTTGCTTTGCTGTTTCCCTAAAGGGTATGAGACATGATCTTAAATCCTGCCTTGAAGTTCTTGTGTGGTCCAAATCTGGCAGAAGGAATATGTAACCCTTCTTTTAAGATTGAAATATAGTCTTGAGTTGTGGGAGTTTGAAAAGGAGCATATTTTGGCTCATGGCACCTTGGTTGTTCATGTTGCAGTTGGTACCAGCTGCCTTGGGGCCCATGTGGAGTGAGGGCTGTACTGTGGTAGGTGAGTCTTTCTGCTCAGGGTTGGTTATTCTCATCCAGGTTTGTGGATCACAGCTTCCCATGAGCCTGAGAACCTGCTTTGCTGCTGCTCTTGCTGCTTGCATGAAGGAAGGATTGCAGGTTCCCAGGAAAAACCTGCAACAGGAAATGGAACCTGCAAAGAAAATCTGAAGCTGGTAAAATACCTGAATCCTGTTCCAGTATCTCTGGTTCAGGTGTTCCAGGAGAATCCCATTCTAGTCCTCACCTGTGGAAGTGGGAACAGCAGAATAGGGAGAGAGATCTCTGGCTTCTCATTTCTCATCACCTTTTGCCTTTTGTTTTCTTAAACTCTCATTCCCAAAGATGAAACTATGGCTGGCTGTGCATCTGACCCCCTGTGCTGTAATCTAAGGCAACTGGAGTGTGGAGATGATCTCTGAAGAGAGTTAAGCTGGCTTTGCTCTGTGGGGGTCTGATGAGATGCTGTTTGTTACCTCATGTAAAGTGCTTTTTCAAGTCTCTCAAGTCAAGGTGCTTTAGGACTGTCTGTGCTTTGCCTTAGTGATGTCTGGGGGTAGCCTCCTCTGCAGCATCGTCTGTGACTTGGCACCTTTTTGGCTCTGCTCTTCTCTGGGGATGAAGGGGCAAGTGGAACAGGATATTAGAAAACACTGCAAAATGGAATGTTAAGTGTGGCTTAATTAAGGAGAACTACATTCCTGGAATTATTAATTGTGAATTCTCTTGAGAATAATTTAATGGGAGATTAAGTTACTGCAGGCCCTGGCCTGATCTGAATGAAGGACATTGTTTTAAATGACAGCACCAAGGTTATGAGTGTGTGTGTGTGTGTGTCTTGGTGTTAATCAGATCCTGGGTTTCATAATTTCACAAATTAAATTAACTTGTTTTATTCAGTTAGTTAAGACGATTTGCATTGCTTCTCACAACTCCAATCATGCAGCCTCATTACACGCAGCATTAGCTCTGGTCACGGTACATTCAGGGACCAGGGAGCAAAGCGACATGCTGCTGGGGGTGGTTCTCCAGCCATGACAGTGAACTCAGAAAAGTTATCATTTCGGTTATGACACAGCTGAACATCTCAACTGGCGTGTGGCTGGTCTCACTGTAGGACCTTGTAATCATCTCCTTAGGGCCCTCCTGCCTCTGTGTGCCTATGGAGTGATGTGTGGAGCCACCTGTAGGTGCAGGTGCTGTGCTGCGCGTAGCTGGTTGTATCTCGGGGTGTTCTGCCACCACCTGGGGTGTGTTTGTGTCAATCCATCATCCTGATGGTGCATCTGCATGTTTTCAGCCTTGGCACTAGCTTGGGATGAGCCAGCCTCCATAGTGTGATGCAGGCAAGAACTGTGGTTTGCTTACTTCTTGATCTTGGATGGGATGTCTCAAATTAGAAACCTGTGGCTTCCCCCTAAAAATATAAGGCATAGGAGAAAAGGAACCTGTTTCTTGGAGGAGCTGATTGTGTGAAGGGTGCAGAGTATCTTTTAGATCACACTGTCTTTCAGACCAGCACATTAAGGGTTGTCAATTCAGCTACCTCTGTGTTGAAGAGTTCTGAGAGCTTGTCAGTGTTGAACATGCCAGAATCTCCTGCCCTCCCCCCCCTTTTTTTTTTTTATATTAGCTGAGAAATTTAAGGTAAATAGATAAGACCCTCCTCGAGACTGGGTCCGCAGAGATATTAAATAGGTCAAGGGGCTTGTTCCTGGTTGGTTCCATTAATATTTTGTTTTCCCTGAAAATCTGGATTTTTCTTTGGAAAACTTAGACACAAACTAAATTTCTTCGGGTGGAAAACACAAGTTACTATGAAGAATGTGCACATTAGACGTGACAGACACCTGACAGATCACAGCAAGAGGTCAGTGTTGAGCCACACTGGCACATACCTGGAGGATGCTCTGCAGCTTGGTCCCTTGCAGATGGCTCTGCAGTCACAGGGGAAAGAGGGATGCAGGCCAATGGTATGGAGGACATCTTTAGTGTGGTTTTTGGCAAAGACTCTGTGACCCCACTTACATGTTCTGCTGCAAGGTTTCTGCTCTTTGTTTATTAAGGTTTAAACCAAATTATAGTAACTTGACTTGGAGCTGCAAAACAACGGTCATCCACCGATGATGCGTATCTGGTTTTGCCTGCAAACTCCACTTACTTAGCATGCAGGTCATGGTTTTGGTGGATACTGCTGGTGGCACTGACCAGCTTTGCCAGAAGGAGTCAGAGCAGTGAGGACCAAGGGCTGGTACTGTCCAGCAGAGAGATCTCTGAGAGCTGGGACAGCTCTCTGCCCTGAGGTGTCTGGGAAGCAAATGGCTGTGGGTGTTGGGAGGGCATGAGGGGGCAGCAGTTCCCTCTCCTATGCCTGTGTGCAGACCACACTGAAAGGCTTTTTAAAGTCAGTTCTTTCTTCAGAAAATGTCTGTACTCAATGGCGGGATAAAGAGGCCAGGCTCTTGCCTCTAATGGACTTAGAGTGAGAACCTGTAGTTTACCTAGCAGGATTTTCTCCATATCCTTTCACCTAGACATTCAGAGGACTACCAAACATCCAGAAAAGAATGAGACAGAAAAGCAACCGGTAATATATCTGACTGTATTTCAAAGTTGTTGATTGTAAACAAACCTTGTTGAAGAAATAAAATCACATGACAAGATATCAGAGTGATACTATAAATCCATTTTTGTTATTGTTGCCACACTTCACATTTCTGGAACTCAGAATTTAGCTCATGGTGTACAAAACTTGTAAAAATTTATTGCAAGCGTGCCTTTGTGTAGAACAAAACCAGTGTCACAAAAGTAGTTCCCTGTCCCATGCAGCAACACAGCTGTGTATCTCTTAGGGTAAAGAGGTCACACATCTGCATTTCCTGAAAGACTTGGCTGTTACAAAATTGCTCTGAGAAATTTTTGTTTTTTAAGGAGAGGGAAAAAAAAAAAAAAAAGTAGGAAAATAAAACCCCAGGCATTTGCAGTGTAGGCTTCACCTCTGGAATTTACATTTCAACAGAAATCTTTAGAATTATAAAGAATATGGAACTTTGTAACAGAACTGCAGTCGCTGATGTTGTGAGCATAGGCTCACATCACATTTGATGGAATGTAAGTTGCACATATTGAAAAAGAAATGAAAATGAAACGTAGAGGGGGAGGATTCCTTTTCTAGAATCCCCATTGCTCCTGTTTCTACTGTGGCACTTCCTCAGACCGTTGCTTCCATGCTGTGCTGACATGCAGCAGTGCTTTGACTCCAAGGCTGATGACTACTGAACACGTAGAGTATAAGGATGGGCATGGAGTGAGGCCAGGCATGTAGCTAAAGCAGGGTTTATGTTGCTAAAGCAGCTGTGCAGGCTGGTTGTGTTAAACATCACCTTTTTTTTTTTTTTTTTTTAATTCAAAGTCAGCAGGGTAGGGTGGTGGGGGGGGGGGAGGTGGTACACATGCTGGAAAGATGAGAGTTAGAAGGGATCACCTGGCTCCTCTCCCTCTGAACTTCCCTCTGCCTCCTCAAACCTGCTGTTCCCCTTAAACTCCTCCTTCTGTCAGACTCTGCTGATTAGCCTCACCCACACAGATCAAGCTCTGGCATAAATCTGAGTTTTGCTATCTCTAATCTCAAACCAGACTATGGGGTCAAGTGATTTTTCAGTACTGACATGCCAGGCAAAGATTTGGCTCACAACTAGAAGAAAAATCCAGGTTGCAAAACTAAGTCTGAGAGACCTACAATTTGTTTTCCATCAAATGAGTAACTCCATTCCATAGAGAGGCGTGAATTGTTCAGCACTCCCATTTTGCGTACACCTTGACACAGGTCAATTGGAGAAGAAGACCACAAAGTTACCTTGACACCAAGTGGGTTAGGGTTCTGAACAGATGAACCTAGGGTACTGGATTTTGCTTTTTGGTTTCTAGGCTCTTTTTGGTACCTAGTGAAACAGAACAAAATACTCCATTTGAAGTCCAGAGCACACTGTAAATACAGGAAGAGTGAAAGCATTTGCCAGCTGCTTTATTTTAGAAACACAGGTGCCAGGGCTGGGATCACACTGTATGTACCTGGCATCTTCCCTTCCCCAGGAGAATTTAGATTACCAAGTCTGTCTCTACAAGGAGCTTGGGTCACAAATTGCACTTGCCTCTGGCCTTTGTTTATCCACTTGGGTCCTGTCCCCTCAGGATGGTCCTTTCCCAGTAGGTTCTTCATCCAGGTCCCCCAGGCATTCAAGGGCTGTTGCAGTTACGTCAAATGAACACTTTTGCAGTGATGTTTTTGTGGATAAGATTTTTTCACAACACGTTGTGTGGACCACCTTGACATCTAATACTAATAATTATTACTTCAGGAATGATACAAAAGGGATTTAACACTTAAGGCCTTTTTGTGATATCTAACAGCTGTTCACCAGACCCATCAGAGTGGAAGAGTTTGAACAAAACACCAAACAACTCCCCAGACCATGTCAAAGGCCCCTCTTTGACAGGGACCCAGAGCTGAGGACTGTTACAGCCATCCCAACGGGAGCAGTGGGTGTGGTGATGCTGATAGCTGGTTTGGGTCCATAGGGACCTGACGGGCAGCACTAATGAGGCAAAGCAGGCAACACCTTCACAGTGATTGCAATTAGTATAGGCTTCAGAAACAATACCCTGTTTTGTCTGAGATTTGCAAAAATAGCAGAAAGGACCAGCAAAGTAATCTTATAAAAGTAAACTGAAAGACCAACTCTGTGTTGTCACCTCTTCCAGACTGACTCACACCTGCAGGATGATTTGGATGTGATCTTAAATCTATGGAATGAGGGAAGCAAAGGAAAGAGCAGGGCAGGGAGCTTCTCCAGGGGTAGATTTCTGAGGACACGGAGCTGTCTCTCTAAAAAAGAGAGAGAGAGAGACCCTTGTTTTTGTATAAAGGATGGATAGTTACCCAACAGTGAAATGATGATATGGGGGCTTTTCCCATTCCAGTTCCAGTTCATAATGCTTCTGGAAACAAAGGTAGGTTTGGGAAGAACTGTTACAAGAAGGAATATATATATATGTGTGTGTATATATATATATCAAGTAGCACTAGTGATAGGCTTGTCTGTGAGCAGATAATGATGTGCTCTGTCTGTGCAAAATATCCTAGTGAATAACACCCAAATATATACATGTTTTGAGCTTAGAGTTCCTTGCCTTTGTGAAAGGTTGCTAACAGTCCTTTGACACTTGAATGCTCTTAACCAGATTGAGATAAGCTCTTGTTTTACAAACAACTAATCTTACATCAATCCTAGCAACAAGAAAGTGCTGTGGCAAACTCCACAGCAGTGATGGATGGAAGACATCATATTCCATCTAAGCTTCAGTGACTTTTCTCATGCCAGTCTTAGTAAATATTCATTTGAATGTCACATTGATTACTGGACTATAGCAGAGCTTCAGATTCTCTATTTATTTCCTCCAAGCTCCTCTAGGCAGGCTGGGCTGCTGTGTTTCATCCAATTTTCTCCTACCTTCAGTACAACTTGGTTTTCACTCATACTGGCCTATAAGCAGTAAGGAACCTGTGCTGTGACAAAGTCCCACAGCCCTTACTTCAGGGTGGAATGACGTTCAACATGCTTTCATCTCTAGTTTGGGAAAGTGCACCAAGTCACTGAAAATGCACAACATGGACTAAATCAGCAGAAGTGTGAACTCTGCTTTACATCACCCCCTTACCTGTGTCTGATTAGGGAAGGGAAAGCTCCTATTTGGGGAGCTAATGATGTCCCATGAGTGCTGAGGTTGTTAAAGCACTTTGCAATCCTTGCATGGAAAGTAGCACAGACGTGCAGATTTATCAGTGCAGCATAATCCCCACTCATCACTAAAATCAGCTCTAGGACTAGGGGACTAAGACATGTAAGACTGAGAGATTGGATGCTTCTTTCACTATTCATCAGTTCAAGACAGACCACTAAATAAATGTTAGAAGGAAAAAAAGAACCCACCAATTTTTCATCCACAAAATAAAAAAATAGCCACAGAAGTTGAGGTGGAGGTAAAAAATGGAAATGCTGGTATGAGTTGCTGTCCTTAATGTCAGTCTGGAAACAGCTAAATTAATATTTTCTTGAATAATTGTCTAAAGAAAACAAGTTTGCACCCATTAGGGACACTGAGGTGTCTATAAATTGGGATCCTTCTACTTGTAAATGTAGAAGGGTTGGGGCTAAAGAATAGAAATGGAAAATGAAGCTGAGATTTCTTTAAATTGTGCCCTTGTGCCACCTGCGCACCTGGGCTGAAGTAAAAAAAAGTGGCAGAGTTTCTGCAAGCCCTTGAAGAATTTTTCAACTGATACAACAGCAGTGGAAACCACAGTGGCTTCTAAGCCCTAGTGAATGTTTCAGTACACACTGGGAAAATAAATGTTTCCCAAGAACGGACATGACGGACATTTCTTGAAAGTACTGTGCATAGAATGTGGTCAGTATGTCTTATTGATGGTCTCAGTTCTATGAAAAGAAGCCTACATACCATAAATAAGTAATTTTCAGCTTCCAGAACAATGTGTGAATGAAAATTCAATTCAGCAGGAGAGAAATAAGCCTTTCTGCTCCCTTGTCTACTTCAGCTTCAAATGTAGTCTTTTTTCCCTGGAAAAATTGAGATGTTGTGGCCTGGTTGGTATTTCCAGTACACTTTAGCTACTGTTGAGCTGTTAAGATCTCTTACCCAGATTGGCTCAAGGCTACACAATCCCCCCCCAAACAACCCCAACTTGCTATGATTTCACAAGCCAATGCACCAATTAACACACATGTGCACACTGTACTACTTGCACTACTCGGAGACTAATCCCATTTTTCTTTTTCCCCTTTAACAAGGGAGCAATATTAATGTTACAAGCAGGTGAGGAACCAGATCTGAGTAAGCCAGTTTGCAGTAAAGAAAGTGCTACAGAAGCTGAGCTGCAGGTAATGAACTTTTACCTTTTCAAAATGATTATATTTCTTCCTTAATTACTTTGCCCCATTTGTGGCAACATAGAGAAAAGTGCAAGATGCTTTTTTTAACAAGGAGAAAACTTAGCTTTCCCCAACCCTTCCCACTTCCAGTCATTAAATGGAGATGATGAGATGGCATAGTCATCTGTGGATATAGAGTATGCTTTGGTGGCTTTTGCTTGTTGGCTTTGAGAGACAAACTTTCAGACATTTTGTACATATAAATATATATAAATATTTTTGCTTCGTTATGGAATGTTTGCACATGATTAGGGCACCAGTTCAAAATGATGAAGGATGGTTAAGGCTAAGAAAATTAAAGTCATTGCAAAGCTATAATTTTGTCTTCATTTTTCTCCTTTACAAAGGAGACTAAAGCATCTTCCCTGTAATAGTCAGCCACTGTGTAATCCCCCGTCAACACCAACTCTAGGGAAAACTACTCAGGACCCAGTCCCTGAGGCAAAAAGCTAGGACCTCACGATTTTAGCTCAAGTAATCCACATAATTAACAGCATACATTAGTGGAAAAATTAAACATTCCAAGACCTTGAACCCACTGTCACCTGAAAAATAAAAGGCATTTTCTGTATGGGATGGCCGAGATCCAAGCCTTTAAGCATACATAGCAACATAACAATTGGCCAAAGGCTCCAGACCTATTTCAGGGGGCTATGATATAGCTGGAGAGTGCTGTGCTTACTCCTCAGAAGTGCCAGTTGGCTCTGAGGAGGCCCTGCAAACCTGCCCATCTCTGCTTGGTGCATGTGTACCTTGCAAATACTCGCATTGCAGGGGAAAGAAAGTTGGGCTCCCAGCAGCTACTGTTCATTCAGAGTTCCTGCCAGACCTTTACTTGCTGCCCCAGTGTGTAAATTTACAGAACTAAATGAACTTGTAGCTACTCTTACTGCTGCAGCATAGGCTGGCATTGTCTGAGCAAGGAGCAGGAAGAACACCATTTGCCTTCAGGTACCTTTGTGGAATTCCCTTTAAGAAAAAAACAAAAACCTGTGGGCTTATATTGTCGACCATTTGTTCTCTGTGTCTCATGCTAGCTCCTCTTCCCTTTGAATACTTACAGGAGTGAGAAGAACCAGCTACTGCACACACTCAGTCTGAAGAAGGGTGGTCTCTGCTCTCTGCAGGGCCAAGAAGTTTTGAACTCATCTGTGGGTTCCAATGCAGCTTGGCATTGCCAAGGACTAGAGTGGTACAAACCTTCTCCTTCCTTTTGAGTCTAGAAGGCCTCAGTGCACAAGATTTTGTCCTTTCTCACACGTTTCCTGGATGGAGACCTTGTGGATCAAGAAGTGAAAAGGGATGTTTAGGAATCCCACTGCAATTGGCAGGCAGCGCAGGACATGTGCTACAGTCTCCAGGCTGTACTGCAAGCAGAACCACCATGGAGCTGGCCATCTCCTGACTCTCCCTGCAACCAGGTGAGCTCTGCCTCTAAGTCTACTCCAAAAAACTAAAGACATTGGTGGAAATAGAAAGATGTCAGTGCAAGGATGTCCTTTGGGCTAGTCAGTAATTTACTAACCCCTGCTGCATTCTTCCTCTGTTATGACTTATATGCTGTGCACTTGCACATCACATAATGATGAAATCTGGGGAGTTCTCAAATTCATGTTGGTTATCCTCTAATTGTCTCTTGTCAGATAGATACATATAACCTGGTGAGGTTTACACTGATAAAGGAATCAATCAATCAATCACTCACTCCATCCCTCTTGAATCAACCCAAGTCATTCTTTGGTAAAACTTCTCAAGCTTGGGGACCTAAAACCAGCTGGTCCTCTAAGCAGTATGGTTTCTGCCCTGCAGGTTAATGCACTTCTGTTTCTGTCCATCCCTGCTAACCTTTAGTACAGAGTTAGCTGACTGAGCTTTAGACTGAAATTAGTGTGTAGAAGGCAGTGTAGTATTTTGTATTTCACCTCAATATCAATTCTCCCCTATTTCAATCATACCACTCTCTCTTGACATTGTTTTCCAAAGCTCAGCAGCCTTCAGATTCCACCAGCACCAAAAATGTGGTGTTTCAGCCATGGGCACCAGCTCATGACAATGCATGTCCTCTACAGTTTCACTCAGAACACAACTCTCTGCATTTGCTCTGTTTTAGTGAGGTTTAAGGTCTGGTTGCAACTGGACTTTTTTCTTTTTGTAAAACACAATGCTACGTTATTTTGCTAAACGTGCAATCTGCTTAATTACAACTACTACGACAAGCCCTGAATTCTAACAAGAAGAATTCCTACAAAACACCCCGCAGTGATAATGGGAAACACACTGCTATTCGTGACTTATTTTCTTCCTGCCAACTGTGTGCCAAACGAAGTTCTAAAATGGACCATAAAAATCTTGACACTTACAAAAAGAAAAGAAAGAAATGTTCCTAAAAACTTAACAGTACATTACTTTAGATTTTTACATTTAAGATACAGTTGAAATCAAGAAAAAATATCATTGCTATACACTGATTTCTCACCTGTACACCAACCATGGCAGTTAAGATGTGAGGCAGTATTACTTACTGGTTTACCCACTGGCAATACTGTATTACTCGCTGTTCATTTGTGTATAAAATGTTTCATCCTGGTCAAAAGAGAAAATCAATGTCATGTACTTCCATTTTAAATTCACTAATGTGTTTGGTTTCTCCTAATTTTGCTATGTTCTAACTGGGATCAAATTGCCTTAGATTACATTAATAAAAACAAACCAACCAAACAAAGACAGAACGAAAAGGTCTTAACTGGTCTTCAGTTGCTTGCTGCCTGCCTGTGAAGATTCTGTTTGTCAGTACGCTTGCTTCTGTGTTTGCATATCTGACCTGCTTTGTTTAGCACACAGGGAGGGCAGCGGTGATGCCCTGCAGGGTGGCAGGCACTCTCAACCACAGCCCATGGTGCAGACTTACATTGCTTGTCCCAGAACTGAGTAACTCCAAGTAAGGTTTCTCTAATGCTCACCTAGGACACAGCTGAGCTATGTCAGCTTATAACAAGCTCTTAGCCCAAGAGGAACTTTACAAGATGACCCCGTGTAACAAATAGTATTGAGATGACAACTAATTGAAGTCTGTTTCTGGCGTACAGATTCCCACAGGGCATTCACATATGCAATTTTGTGTCAGCTTTTCCAGTGGCACTTTCTGCAGGACATGTTTACATCCAGCTGCTACTAGGAACAAAGTGTTGACCTCTCTAGTAGCATCACTTGGCATTTTTGGATAAGGACAGCACTGTGGTGTCACAAGTTCTTTGATTTGCCGTTTCTGGTGTGGTATCTTCTTCTGCTTACCCTCCATCCCTTGCCTATGCCACCGAGAACAATGCATCAATGGGAGGGTGAGGTGTCTTCCAAGCCCAGAAGCTCTCTTACGAGTCTTTCACCAAACTGTGCACGGCTATACCTTGTCACATGGTAGGCCTCTGACATTTTGTAGAGGATGTAGGCATTGTTTATAGCGATGCTGATGGCAAACCAGAATACTTGTTGCCAGGTCTTGTTTGGTTTGTGGGAAATGAAATACCTAAAAAACCAAGAGAGAAGGGAAGAGAAGAGCATTGTTCAGTCAACACTTGCATCTGGGATGCAAGAAATAACCTCAAAGATTCTGCAATCGCAGGACTCAATATCTAGTGCAGGTATCATCTTGAGAAATTTTGTACAACATATTTGATAGTCATTTACAGTGAAGTTGCATAATCTGGAAATTTCCAGTAGTATCTAAGAGAACAGACATCCTTGCTCTCAGAAGCAAAACCTTGGCTACGCTCTCACCTCTGTACCATTCTATGTAAGTAAGAGTACCAGTGTGGACTCCTTGAGCTTATCAATGACAATCACCCATATGATGGGTGCTGTGGGTCTGAATCCCTTCAATTTTTAACTAAAAAAAAAGCCTCAGGCACTATGTATTACAGTTTAGGCAAGATTGCTGATGCTTCTTGTTTATTGCGAGCAAGGAATGATTTCTGCTGCTGTCAACAGTAGGTGGGAGGATGTGGGGTTAGAGCCAGAGCTTGCAGTGTTGGTAAGTGGAGCACCTCCCCATAAGACAGAGATAGAAAGGACTGACATCCTTATATTTAGGTTCTGACTAATTCTAGGACTGCCAGAATATTCACTCATAAGTTTTCCCACTTTCCTACTTCAATTTTTTTCAGTAACCATTTAAAGCTCCTACCTCACTTGTTTTTCATATTGATTCTCTCAGATCAGATCCCAGCATAGGTCTCCAGCAACCACCTCCTCCTCTTTCATCTCTTCTACTGAATTCTTGCTGCCTTGCCCAGAACTGGCTTGGAAAACCCCTGCTGCTTTTTCTCTCTCTCCTCAGTTTTTAGTTCTTGAAATCTTTTGCATCTTGTTGCTATTACCACAGCTAGCATTCACACCACTGCTATTCTTCCTTGTTTCTGTTTTTCCCTGCTACATTAAGCGCTAAGACTTAGGACCACAACTGAG